>JAUAMA010000005.1:59420134-59605134 GCA_030819835.1 Acmispon strigosus
CATTACAATCAACTAAAATCGCCCCTAAATAGGAAGAGCAATTAGAAACCTTCTTCCACCGCTGAACCAATGTGAGATAATCCGTCTCCACACAAATGTGGTTAAAACCAAGCTCAGTTGCAAGACGCAAGGCCCACCGAAAAGCCATTGCTTTCGCCATCTCTGGAGATATCGCCACCACCGGATACGCTGTCGCAGAAGCCATGATCTCCCCCCCTGAAATTACGAGCAACACAGTCGAGCGCTGCCACATTACACCGTGGGCAAGCGACGTCAATATTAAGTTTGATCGCGCCACGATCCGGCCTACTCCACACCTCAGGTAGGGCCAAGGATGGGGACACCACCGCCGGGGACTCCTCTCGAGGAAGAAGCATGGTCACGCGAGAAAGGATGCTTTTCCACGTTGATCTATTCCCCTCAAACAGCAGTTGGTTGCGTCTCTTCCAAGCACAATAGAGAAACGTAACAAACATACATGTCACTTTGTTATCACCTACATGAGCTATCTGCTGGAAAACATCCCATAAGCTATCAAAGTCAGAGAAGCGAATACTAAGAGGAGAGGCAAACCAAGCTCAATGCACTTCACCACAGAACAACAAGGCATGTGAGATGGTCTCCTCATCGGCACCACACTCACTGGTGACGGCATCCGCCGTCAAGCTCCATCCCACGCCGCTTCAGCTGCGACACAACCGGGAGGACATCATGAAAAGCACGCCATCCAATATCTCTGCGACGAGGGTGAGCCCTCGATGCCCATAAGTTTTTCCATAACGCAACAGGAAAGCCCGTGGTACTAGAGGTCGAGAGACCATGATGCACACTCTACTGCTGCAGGAAGGAATAACCTGATTTAGTTGTATAATATCCATCTAAAGTGAACGATCAAGCAAGGTGGTCACGTCGAGAAACAATAGGCAAAGGAATTACCATGATATCAATCACTGTTGAAGGATGAAAAATAAAGCTAAGCAAAGGTTGGTTCCAAGAACATGGACCAGAACCCAACATAAAATTCGAGACCTTGGTAATACCCAAGTCCGTTATTAAATCCTCATGATAAAGAAGAGGGGGCCCACTCGGGAGCCAATTGTGCACCCAAGGTTTGATGGATTCGCCATCCCCCACCAACCACAAACCACGTACCTTCCGTAAAAATATGACTGGAACGTAAGATATTCGACCAAGCAAAACTCGGACAATACTCCTTGTTAGTCGTAAGGATGTCACTGTGTAGAAAATAAACTCCCTTGAACACTCTAGCAAATAAAGAGTCTAGGAAAGAGTGAATCTGCCACCAATTCTTTCCCACCAAGGCCAAATTAAAGGACTTGAAGTCATAGAAACCTAGTCCACCATCCAGTTCGGGTTCAGGGTAGTTCTATAGTAGATCATGTTAAAAATTGATTTATATATTCATGAATTATGTTTTTACAATTAACATTCCGTGCATGTAATATATAATAGTATGTTTTTTATGTGCTAAAATTTATTTTAAAAAAAATTATTTTGACTTGTGAATTGAGTCGTGTTTTCTAAATCCACGGTAGATAAAATCTTATAACAAATTATAAAAAAATTGTTTATCCACTCTCATAAGTTATTGAATTGAAGATGCTCTTATATGGTACATGCTATTTAAACTTGAGCAGACGAGGAGGACAGGAAAAAGTAATCCGAGCATAGAGGCGACAAGAATACTGGTTTTATTTGGTTGTCCAAGGTATTTGATGCTATTTGTTTATACAATTTGTATCAGTTTCAAAAAAAAAAGTTGGAGAAATGGTCCAAGCTTATAACCAGATAAATAATGGGCCTCTAGCCCTCCTTGTATAAAAAAAGATAAATAATAGAAAATTTATAAATATGACAAAAAAGAAGAAAAATTGCAGTAAGATCTGTTGATCACTTTTTTAGCAGAATTTACTTTTCTCCTCAGCAAAAGAAGGAAAAAAATCTTGGTTCTCATTATTAGATAGATGAAAAATTGGAACCATTATTGTTAGAACTACTAATTAGTCATGTTTAGTTAAATTTCTGTCAAGGTAGTTTAAGCTTGAGCCTTGTAGTATAAATAGATAATGACTGTACTACTTCTGCAACCTTTTCATAATCTCACTTTTATGAATTGAGTTCATTCTTTTCTATCATGGATGCTGAATATTCTTGGGTTGTTGATGACCTTTGGAGGCATTTCTTTTATCATGATTTTCCTGATTTCTAATAATTATATTCTATGCGTTAATGCAATTTTGCTTACAGGTTATGGACCGGAACGATCATAGCTCATGAGGTGATGCATGCATGGATGGCACAAGAAGGTACTCTTATGTTACTAGAAATTTATTCAGTTATTGGTTGTCGAAAAATTATTTGCATGTAACAAATGATTGGTTAAATTAAAGTAAGGATTGACAAGTATCTCTAAGGTGTATCCCTCGGGATTGTAACGCACCGGCAGATTGCATTGCGAAATCCATTACATAATGTTTCTTGTTTTGATTTGGAGTCTCTTTTGTTAAGAGATTCCTGATTTGTCTCTTAGTTTTTATTTATTTTGTTTAGTTTTTTTAAAGCATAAAAAAAGTATTAATGTTTAATTCCGTATAAATAAAGTCTCGATTTCAAATCTTGTAAATTGAAAATAAATATATTGGGAGGACAGGCCCACCAAGGTGTAAATGTTCTCATCATGTGCAAGATTGATCATGGTGGAGGAAACTTGTGGGATCAAATAAAGAAGAATTATTTGCATGAATCAATAAGTGTGGCGTGGTAGTTAGCTCACTACATCCTTTAATCATGAGGTTAAGAGTTTGATCTTCGCCAATGAAAATTGAGCGTATTTCGCGGTCATTCATTTATCGTTTAGTGTGAACACGCGCGGTGGGGGGATTAATCACCACTTGTGAGAGCTTATTGCCCTAGGCTTAAAAAGAAAAAGAAAGTGTACAATTTTTTTTTTAACTTTTAGGATGTGAGCTTTAATTTTTTCAATTTTATTTTTATCGGCCAAATTTCTCTTTCAGGAATTGATCTTTGAACATTGCCTAACTCATATGTTCCCCAATTCTTACCACTTAAGTTATCCTTCAGAGAAAAGCTTTGTTCAAATCTTAATGGTTTATATATTTGCACCTCATTTTGAATCAATGTTTATTTTGAGTAATAGCATACTGATTTTATATTCTGTATGCTTGATAACCAAAGGCTACCCGATCCTAGCTCGAGTGGTTGAAGAAGGTATGTGTGATGTTATGGCTAATATGTGGTTGGAGGCTGAGCTCTCTTCTCTATCCAGCAACAATGTTATGTCACCTTATAATAAGAGGAAGCTTGGGCAGTTCTTGAAGTACCAGTTTAAATCAGACACAATGCCCAATGTATATGTAGATGGATTTAGACAAGGTCAACAAGCAGTGAGCAAATATGGTCTACAAAGAACCCTTCGACATATTCTGAAGACACAGAATTTTCCATCTTGAATCATAGATACATATAGGTTCTCACTCTTTCCATTATGTTGATACTACAAAGTACAAACATAAGATAAGTGATGTTGAATTGATTTAGGATTATTTGTTCTCACTCTTTCTTATTTATGTTAAAATATTTGTTCTAGGATATTTAGTAGCGTCCACAGTAACAATTTTTTATTTGGATTGTTTAACACTATTCTTGTGGTCCTAAAATGCCACAAATAATTTAAGTAACTCCTAGACTGTTGCGTTATTTCTCTTCTTTCCCTGCTCTGCTAGGGTTTCTGTTTTGAGTAGCGATGTAAACTGCTTTCTTCGTTTCTTCGTGCTTTCCAACCGTTCACATCGTGTGTCTGTCGCCTAGTGTCACTCGCTATTGTGTTATTTTATCATGAAAACGCAAAGTTTGAGAGGGGACGAAGAGGAGGGGGTACGAGTGGAGATCGTTGATGCCCCGGTTTTGGTTTTTGATGAGGAGGATGTTGCCGAGGCTTCTCGTGGGGAAGATTCTGACTAAGAAACCCATTCATAAGGGGGTCTCTTTAAAGTGCACTCAGTAGCATATGGTGCAACCCTACTGGCTTCAAGGTGGAGGAAGTGACCAGCAAGATTTTTCTGTTGCACTTAGAGCATCTCCGATGGAGATTTTAAATTGAGATCCTAAAATAAGATCTGTATTTTATAAAATCCCACCATTGGAGATAGGTGACATGGCTTGGGATATTATTTTGGTGTCTTGGCTGTTTCCTCTTTTAAAGTGGGATCTTAAATTAAATAATATTGTTTCTATCTCATTCAACCAATATTCAACCATTAATATATAAATTAATTATTATGAAATATTATGCAATTTATTTAAAATGTATTGTCATTTATTTTTCAATAATATGTATATTATTTCATTTTCAATTAAATAATATCATGTTGAACTTTAATTATGTATTTCATATCTAATTGATATTTAATTATATTATATCTTTTTTAATTATTAATTATGTTTGTATATAATTATTAGTTTAATTTAATTTAATGTTAGGTGGAAATAAATAATATAAATATATTGTGTATTGTGGGTCCGACTAAAAGTAAAATAAGATCCCAACCACTAGAGCGAAATGTGCAGTGGGATCTTATGAGTGTCTTAAATCTTATGTGGCAGTATGGACCCACCAAAAGTCTTTAAGACACTAAAACAAGATCTCACCATTGGAGATGCTCTTAGGTGAAGAAAAGGATGCCAAAAGAAACTCGTGCATGTTTTTTTTTAATATAAGTTGAGCTTTGCATCAAAACAAAAAAAATTAAGTAACTTGTGCAAACTTTACTCCAATAGTAGTTTCTTATTTTATTTTATTTTTATTTGGTATCACAAAACACACAAGCAATCGTTGCTTAATGGAAAATAAATTTAGTTCTGTTTCAGTTTTCACGTAAAAACATTTCTATTTTATTTTATAATGGAGCTGTGCCGTCAATGCCGTCAAATATGACGTGTTAAAATTAAAACAAGTGTCAATTTTTTATTTGAGAGACAAAGATAGAGACAGAGGATTTGGACTCGCGTTGTGGATGCTATTAAACAACACAAAATGAAAAACCGAAACCACTAAATATTTTCTCAAACCAAAGAAGGATGACATTTTTAGTTTTCTAAAACGGTTCAAATGTTACATACTTGATTCTGTTTAAACAAGGTATCGGGTTTGAGTATGGAAAAAAATCTTCGAAGTTAGCTCGCCTAGGATATGGATGTTCACTCCTGGAACCGAGGTTAAATGTAATAACACCATTTCACCTCTCCATGCGTGGTCTGCCATAGGTGCCTGGTGATACTCCTCTGTCCATTTCTGCATATATTCTCATCAAGCTAGAGACAACCTCTGCCATGTTTGGTCTCCTTGCAGGTTCTTCCATCAAGCATGCTAGGCTCACTCTAACCAGCTGAACACCACAGACTTTCCCACTATTTCCACTGAGGCGAGGATCAATGAACAAACCAAGTTTTTCTTCTGCATCATCATCTTCACCAATCAGATTAACCATAACTGCTGAAAGCATCACTTCTGTTCCATCTTGCACAATTATAGAATCTTTACCAGTGACCAATTCCAACAGCACCACTCCAAAAGCATACACATCCATTTTGGAAGTGACGACCCCTGCCCCCAAATACTCTGGAGGCATATAACCCCTTGTTCCCACAACATGTGATGTGTGAGAAGAACCAGATGTTACTTCCTTCTTTGATTCTTTAGCAAGATTAAAATTTGATATCTTGGCTCTGAGATCTTTGTTTAGGAGAATGTTGTCAGTGCTAATATCCTTGTGAACATAGCAAGGCTCTGTGAAATTGTGAAGATACTCAAGTCCATTTGCAATATCCAGAGCAATCTGAACCCTCTTTACCCAACTCTGGTGCTCTGTGGACATGTTTTTCCCAAGCCATTCTCTTAATGAACCATTCTCCATGTACTCAAAAACAAGACTGAAGAATCCATCGTTTTCGCAGTAACCTTTGAGATTTATCACGTTGAAATGATTGATTCTCCCAAGCAAATTCACTTCCTTGCACGCATTTGAATTCATTCTTTTGATAGCCAAGGTGTGTTTGTCTTTGTCAGACTCAGAACCAAACACCCCACGATAAACAGAGCCTTTAACTCTGTTTCTTGAGCTGAAATTCTCTGTAGCTTCCTTTATTTCTTCGAATTTGTACACTTTAGATAGAAGCTCAATACATGCTATCTCCTCACGGATTTCTTCTGAACGATCTGGCACCGTTTTACCTTTTGCACTTCGCTTAAAGAACCTTGCTCTTCTTCTCTTTCTGAGAAAAACCAGAGCAGATAGAATGAAACAGAGAACAAACATGAAGCTCCCTGTGGTGGCTGCAGCAACGACAAGTTTGGATCTTTTTGTGTTACTCTTAATGGAAACAGGAGAAGGTGAAGTGGGTGGTTGATCTTGGTGAACTATGGTCAATGAACTGGTGGGTTCACTCTGGAACGGAATCAGAACAGTTGTGAATGGATACAGAATTTGAGTTTCAGAGGAAAAACCATTCGCATCAACTAGACTAGCTGCAGAAACATGGAATCTTTGTGCAAGATAAGAAATGTTATCACCCCAATTCACAGGGTAAGTGAGTAAATACTTGGCGCCATTGGTGATTTGATTCCTCGTTGGACAAGCACACCTGAGTGGCACTTTGAGTTCCATGCCAGGAAGCAGATCAAGCACCCCATATGGATTTGAACGCATGAGAGAATAACATGTGGACAACCCCTGATACGTGTTGTTTGCTACGGTGAAATACGTTGGATTTGGTGGCAACACATATTTGGTTTCAGCTTCGTAGTAGTAGAAATCTTTCGTTTCACAAGAACAGTTCACAGGGACAATTACTTCTTTACCAGTGGGGAATATTGTGGCTGTGTTAATTCTGGCGATTTCTTCAGGGTTTGATGATGTGAGGCTGGAAATTGTGGCGGTGGAGTTGTAAGGAGGTTTGGACTTGAAGATGAGGAAGGCGATGCAGGATTTTTGGACGCCATTGCAGGTGTAGAGGAAATCTGAAGAAGGCTCTATGGTGGCATTGTTGTTGCAGTTCATTACTGAATTCCCAGTGTAATTCTGCTGTGCCGTTGAATTTGAGCATAGAAGAAGGCTTTGAATGAAAACAATGAGAAGAAACATAGCAAGATTCATGTTGCTAATTGCTGTATGTGAAAATGTCTTAGCATAGTTAATGGAATATATTATATACGATGGCTTCAGATATTTTAATTGAGTAAAAACGCGTTGAGGATTTAAGAGGTGAGAAAACGTAGAGTTTTGCTGACCAATTCGAACAAGGGTTCATTTTATTGTAGAAGGAACCAAGTGGCTTTGTCTGAACTTGGTCTTTGAGTATATTTTATAGGTGGATGACATAACTGTGATGTGAACTTGGAAGAATGTCAATAATGAAGGGGAATCTGCATTTTTTTATGCAGAGAATGAATATGGACACATGAAAGGTGGTGGTTCAGCTTTGGGTTTAGAAAGTCCGATTAGGTCAGCTCAGGTAGTGATTATAAAATTCCAAATATGGAAGGAATATGCAAGAAAATTTCGCATATACCATCCGTACAGAGCCATCCAACTGATTTTTTAAAGCATATAGGCACCTTAAATTCACAAATAATATTTATAAACATATAAATAGTGCAAACACTCATAAATATATTCATTTTTCTTTTGAACTATCTTCTTATCACATCAATCATATATCACATTCACTACTTATCTCTTTTCTCTTCCTTTCTCTCTCTAGGTGTCTACATCTAAAAGATGTTTATAAAATATAACTCTTTTACTTCCTTTTTAAATAGAGGTAATCCCTAATTTTCACCCGCCCCGGCAAAACCTAGATATGACAACGAGGTTGGAAGGGGGTTGCTCTCCTCATCCCCGTCCCCATTAAAAGCACGACGGGTTCGAGGCCGGGTTTAAGAAGGCAAAGATGAAAATATGAGACTCAACTACATTTCTCTTGAGTTCAAGAAAACCCACAAGGAATCAAACTCTTCATTATTTTTAAATTTATTATTTAATCTTATTCACGTAATTATATTTTTAAGTAAATCATGTAGAAAACAATATATGATCTAAATTTTATCCTTTGTTCAAAGAGTATTGATAGCGAGAATCTCCCATGTTCCTCTTTATTGTCTGTCTTTGTTACCTCTTGAGTGCGAAATTAAGGGTTTGGAGAAGTAGACAAAGAGGGTTCAGTCTGGTAGGAAGTTTTTATTTTATAAAAAGTTTGGTGGGAAGGTACACTCTCCATTTATGTTGCCTCCATTCTCTTCCAACCATTCCACTCCTCTTCACTCCTTTAATCCAAATCCAGAGATTAAAAAAACATTATAATTATAATAATCTTTTAAACCTAAAAGTAAATGGTGGAGTGAAATTTAATCTACTAAGACTAAACCCTAACATAGAAACAAAAAACTAAGCGAAGAAAAATACTGAAAACAAAACTCATTTTCTAATATTCATCATACTAAATCAGTATATATTTACTTGTTAAAATTAAACTGCCTTCCTAGAATTTGGGAATCCTCATAAGGATGAAGTCACAAGATCGAACCTCGAAAAAGTTATTTATTGAGAAGGACTGTCACTGTATCCCAAACAGGTTAAAAACCTGCAAGGACCGGAAAAGAATTTAGGGATGTCCTTGGCATAATCTTGACCTTGGACTATTCTAAAAGTCTTTTTTGTCAATATCTATTCTAGAAGTAGAAAATACATCAATTAAACAAAAAGAAAATAATAATGGAATTTAGACATAATCTTCCAGTTTGTACCAAAAGTACATAATCTTCCAGCCATTTGGGCTACAGTTGAGTGCACTTGGGCTTCGAGGAAGAGGCTGAAGACATGGGCCAATTAACTGGCTATCAACACATTTCATGATCATCATCAAATAGAAAAAAATAAAAATTCTTCTATCAAATTTTAAAAAACTAATCACATTTTATATGACCTTGAAATTAAAAAAAAAATGTTTCCATCATACATATCCAATGCGCAGACATGTATATATTTAATTAGTACTTTGGGTAGCTCTTTGGATATCTCATAATATTTGATCTTGAAGTCTGAGTATCAGATACTACAATTCAGTTCTACCATTTTTATAAAGATATCCTTGACAATTATTAAGTCCCTTTCAACATTCACACCAAATATATTTCATTTGTCCACCTTGATAATATTTCTGGGGTCCTGTCCGGAAAATGCAAAGAAAAAGAGTAAGATTTTTCTCCTTAGTTGAAATTAAGAAAGTAACTTAATGAAAGAAGTAATTGAATCTTATAGAGGACAGTAGGTAGGTCTTGCAGGCAATTTCCTTGCTATTGCAAGTAGTACAGTCTTGCCCCAATTGCAAGTTTCATTAACTTGGGAGTTGGTAATATCTCTAACTTCTTCTATATAATCAATTAAACATTTCATATCAACAACACCTTCAATTCCCATGTAGTAATTGTGAAGTGTGTTGCACAGTGCAATTACAAAGCACACATACCATGGTATTCTCTAACAAGAACATGTTCATGTTAAGGTTTCCATGCTTACCTCATTCCACTCGTAAATCATTACCACCTATTCACATTGACACTGCAGGGCCATCCAGTTCCAATGTGTACAGCACAAAATTAGAGGATGACAATCTCAAAGAAGTTTTTGATTACTTGGATGTTAACAAAGATGGCAAGATTTCAAGCAAGGAAGTAATGGATTACTTTGCATCTGTTGGGGAATCCGTGAATCACAAAGTGGCAATTAAGAGTGTGATTGTAGAGTTTGATTCTGATGGTGATGAATTGCTTGAGTTTGGGGACTTCGTGAGGCTTATGAAGCAAGAAGATGGTGGTGAGTTGGAAGATGTTCTGAGAAGTGCTTTTGAGATGTTTGAGGTTGAGAAAGGGTGTGGTTGTATAACACCAAAAGGATTGCAGAGGATGTTGCGACAGTTAGGAGATGCTAAATCTCAGGATGAGTGTGCGGCCATGATTCGAGCCTTTGATCTTGATGGCAATGGATTCCTTGATTTTCACGAATTTCAGCGGATGCTGTCCCCAGCTACTTAGACTCTTAGCTACTACCAGTTGTGTTATTTTGTTAGGCACAGTATATACTTGTCTTTTTATATGTATGTGTTGACATCAAATGAACTTTAAAATTGAGCTTGTTCACATAAATTTCACCTCCATATTGAGTGATAAAATTAGAAGAGAAAGAAATGGGAAATATGATAAGTTGCGTTATTCTTTTGATTATTTTTTCCTCTTCACAATTTTCTTAAAAAACCCTCATTTTTGTGAAATTTTAAATGATAGGAATTACTCAGGTGTGATCTCTCAAAGATGCTTTTTTATTTTGTAAATTTTCATCTGGTATTCATCTTCGACTTCGCGGTAAATATTACAATGACTGGAAAAAGTGGTAGTCGAAAAATATGATGGAAATAAGAGGTGGAGCTTGAACCTTTGGTAGTTATGAAAATATTTTTTTTTATGTACAAAACTATGGAGAGGAAACTTACCACCCTTCATCGCCACTCTCGTCACCACCACCTTTCAACAAAATCACCGCCACCACCACAACCACACCCTCCACCATCATCACCACCACCACCCTCCACCACCGATACATCTACCGCTACAATCACAACCACCACCCTCCACCGCCGCCACCATCTCCTCCGCTACCACCGCCACTATTCACCACTATCGTTACTGCCACTGCCACTGCCACCACAGCTACAAGCTCTTCCATATTTGATTTTTATATTCTCTATTATTATTTCATACTACACCAAACATAGAATTGCATGTAACCAAAAAAAACATAAAATTGCATTAATTAAAATAACATGGTAAGTTATATAATATATGACCAAACGCCGGATGATATACAAAATTTATCAAATTTTATCATATCAAACCTAATACTATCATACTATAAGGTAGGCACTATACAATATACCGGACTTTCAATTTCCATGAACGCATGATTATAGGAAGAAGTCGAAACCAATCAAGTCAATTTTATTTTTTCGTGTGAATTAACCTCAAATTAATTACTACACTACAGTACACTAGTAACAAAAGAAAAAGAAAAAGAAAAGGAGACAAAAGAAATAACTTTAGACTAAGGAAGAGGATCACAATAAAATGGTCTATAGAGAACTTTATTACTTTCTCATTATTGATACCAAAGAATAGTTCATGAATTCACGCATCCACAATTCGGAGCTCTGTTCATTTGATATGCACAATTATTCGTCACAATCAATAATGACAGTACAATTAACTGTCATTGCAAAATTCTATGAATCTCACTCACCCTTCCCTTCAAATCTGTGTGAATCCACAAAAAGATCAACCCTTCTTCGTCCTTCCTCCACACTCTTGCCTGTTCAATCTCCATTGGGAAAGCACCAGAGAGCTGAAATTGCAGTATATAACTATAACTATATATATACTATACTATATGCATTTGTATATATGTATGAATTCCCAATTCCCAATTCCCGAGTTAGTGTGTGAAGTTTTCTCAAGAATCCAGAGAAAATGGAGTCTGCAACAGATCATAAGGTGCCCAAAGTGCATCCAAAGGACAAGGCCTATTAGCATCCAACCTCACCCATGGTTTCCCTTTCCCACTCCAATGCAACAAACTCACCGGACCAGGGTGCAGATCTCTGCACAGACCACGAAAGTTATCACCACCAAGACCATGCTGGTTCCACCTATGATCCACAGTTGCAATGTTCCCTGCAAACACAAGAAGAAACGGTGGCAGAGAACCCAGCTCGTAGATTCTCACCCTCTTCTGAAGCTCCATCCACTCCTCAATTTTCCTCGTGTAGTCCCCTTCTCGCCAACGCTCTAAATCAATCACCATCACCCCTGTGTTGAAATAACAGGGCACTCTGTTTTCAAAAGTCAGAGACAGAGAAGGGTTGGACCAGAACGTTGGGGTGAAGTAGGAGCTGAAATTGGCGTTGCAGTATTCAGGTGCTGCTAGAACCGCGTTTTCTCCTAATGGGGTTGCGGCTAATTTCGCAATGTCGTCCACGAGGACGAGGTCGGAGTCGAGGTAGACTACGCGCCGGACACAAAGCGGTAGGAGGTTGGCCAAGTAGCTACGAGCGTAGTTGAGAGGGCAGTCGAGCGCGGAGCGGATGGAGGTGGAGATGAGGCCCGACACGATGGTGTCGTCGAAGGCGTAGACTTGGAATTTGAGGTAGGGGAATGAGGCGGAGATGGCGGCGCGTAGGAGTGACGCGTTGGAGGAGCAGACGAAGTGGAAGAACGTGTTTTGGGGGCAGGAAGAGTGTTGCAGGACAGAGAGGATCGCCGCCATGGATCCGCGGAGGTACGTTGTGTCGAGGGTCATTGCGACGTGTACAGCTACATCGGAGCATATGTATCTGTCGGAGTCACTCTCCTCTTCCTCGTTGCTTCTTTTGTCTCTGTCGGCGATGGTGGCGCAATCTGGTGAATTGTAGAATTCAGGGGCTTCTCTGAATTGACGAGCGATGTTGCTGGTTTTTGCTGCATTACATGAATTCAGGAGCAAGATGAGGGAAAGTATGAGCAAGAACAACACAGGTTTTGGATTTGGTCCTGGTTCAGATTGCATAGTTTGTTTTGATTCTTAATGTCTGTGGCGGTTTCCCCTGTTTCTGTATGCTTGTGGTGGCTTCCCCTGTTTCTGTATGTTTGTGGCGATTTCCCCTGTTTCTTCCTCTGTTTGAATTGACAGAGAAGAGAGATCTATTATGTTATAATAATTGGAGATTGAGGTTTGAAAACGCGGTTTTGGGGCGATGAAAAGTAATAAAGAAAAGAGCTTGTGAGGAAGAGAGAACAAAAAAATGGTGTAGCTGGATGCAGAGTGTGTTGTGTCGGAGAAAGATGCAAAGTCAAGAATATAAGGAGGGAATTTGGTGCGGTTCACACTGGAGTTGTCGTGCGAGGATGGTTTCATAGCGTTTTCAGGGTTTGGGAATTGGGTCCCTCACCAAAGTTCTCAACTTCCTTCATGTCTCTCATCTCTATATTTTGAATAAATATCGGTGGAAGAAGTTCAAAGGGTGTAGATCATTAAAGAGATAAAAAAAAGAGAAGAAATAAATGTCATATATGATGTGATGTAATTAAAAGAAAGACATAGAGAAAAAAAAAATAATGTCCAGATCCGTCTATACTATTTGGATGTACATTAATCATTCTTAATATATTTTAGGAGAAAATCACATATGGAAAATGTTGATAGAATTACAAACACAATAATGTAAGATAGAGAGGAAGAGGAAATAAAAGATATGCAATGTGATATTAGAATCTTAAGAAATCAGAAGAAATCAGGATTGATGGCAATAAATAGGAAATCAATAAAAAAGAAAATGCAAGTATGAGAAAATTACATAAATACTTAGCAAATCTGGTATGTATATTTGAATATTTAGGATTAGGAAATAATGTTATTTAGTAGGGTTTTAATACAATAGGAGATATCATTGTGTATCTTGTATGATTTGTTTCCTAGAGTTTTCCTTATACCCATATTCTTCTTTACTTAAATAATGTTTAAGAAATATTTTAGAAAATGTACATGCATTTCTAAACTATATTAGGAGTTTTTTTTTTTTTTTTTTGTCTTTGTTGATATCTCATAATATCTTAGCTTTTAGATATAGACAGAAAATAAATTATGAGATTTGAGTTTCTTACAATTAAAACAATTATACATGGGGTTGGCTAAATGACCCCATGATTAATTGGGGTTATTTAACCCCACATCTATATAGGCCAATAAGATTGTGCCATTTGATTTATTTATTTCTTCATCATTTTTTAATTTTAATTTTACTTTTCCACATCAATTAATGATTTCAATTAATTAATATTTTTATTTAAATGATTTTATAATATATATGCTAAATAATATATTTGTATTTAGACCCCACTAGGGAAAGACTAGGGAAAGAGTTCTCATTTTTCACCCATCTCCACCCTCACCCCTACCAGCAGACCTGTGATTGTAAGATTGTCAGTCCTTTTCCTTTTACCATGATTTTCACAACAATCAAGCAAAATCCAAAATGAAAGCATGAACATGTGAATGTTTAGAAACAGAGGTTCTTGAAACACCGTCTCAAACCCACCATGCCCGACCTTCTCCCAAACCCAAAGGCTATACAAATTGGATTACAATTCAAAGTTTGCAAATTCATTGCACGAACGAGCGAAAGAAACCATATTGATGGAAGAATCAGAAACCATTCTTACTAGTTGAGAAAACGAGCAATTTATGTTGAGAAATTTTGGAGCTTCCTCTTTGGGTGTGTGCTTTCTCTCTCACCTCCACAAAAACCCTAAACAGACATGGGTGTGGTGACATGAGTTTGTAATTCTCATTATCAGCCACTGACATCGTTGGTAGCATAGAAACCTCGTTGTGCTGCTCCATCAATGGTAGCCTCGGTAAACTGGTACCAGTTGTGTAGGGGTGGGTTCTAATGTCACAGGTCTCAGTTTGTAGGGGTGAGGGTGGAAAATGAGAACGTGGAGTCTAAATACAAATATGTTATTTAGCATATATATTATAAAATCATTTAAATAAAAACATTAATTAATTGAAGTGGAAAAGTAAAATCAAAATTAAAAAATGATATGAAAATAAATAAAACAAATGGCACAATCTTACTGGTCCATGTGGACGTGGGGTTAAATGACCCCAATTAATCATGGGGTCATTTAGCCAACCCCCATGCAGTTCAGAAATTTGATCAGTAACCGTTTAATCAAAATCAACCGGCACATATATTTCATTAAAATTAAAAGTAATAATAATCTTAAAATTTAAGTTGAGAGATCTTGATCGAAGACTCAGATTTCTTGAATGCATGAATATAGAAAT
This sequence comes from Acmispon strigosus, assembly GCA_030819835.1. NCBI lineage: Eukaryota > Viridiplantae > Streptophyta > Magnoliopsida > Fabales > Fabaceae > Acmispon > Acmispon strigosus. The sequence goes on from JAUAMA010000005.1 coordinate 59,435,107, forward strand.
TCTAATTCAAATTGGAAATTATGCCTACCATAACTTGTGCTTGCATCATTATATTTAATGTCACGTTAATTCAGAGCTAAACCATGTTTAGAAGAAAAGGCAGGGGTCACACACTGTTACACTTTACTTTACAGGGTGCGTACCTTTGTAGTATATACATTATTATTATTATTATTATTATTATTATTATTATTATGCCATGAAAGTGCGAACATTCCTGTCAAAAAAATGAAAGAGCCAACTTTTCTGAATATACAAATAACATTATTGGTTGTAAATAATGTGCCTTTGCCATAAGGGATTGTCCTTTATACACGAATAATGGATGTGATTATTTGTTGCCCTAACTCTAATGCTGTTTGTGTGAAATCATAAGAACATGGATTTTGTCCAGACCAAAAAAAACAAATGAACATGGTTTTTCGAAAAGAACAATTTATTCAAAACATGCATATTTATGTTCTACACGTTTGTTAAAAAGTCTCTTTCACACAAAATGAGATATTAAATAAAAAATAGCACATATTTCTCACATGGTACTTACATATTACTGATTCTAAATATTCTGAGAATATTTCCCTTTTCCTTTTCAAAGTTGATTTTTTTAACCAAGTGAGTTAGCGTAGTGGTTCATTACTTCGTCCATTAGATAAGTTGTTGGGAATCAAATATCAACTCATCTGAAATGCAAAAAAATCATTGGTCAAACCCTACCTCTTAGTTTACTGCTCTACGCTCTGGTTAAGAAAAAAATACGGATTTATTTAAACAATCGAATTATCAATTTGTTTAAATGTTTGAATTATCAATTTCAAGTTTAATTTTAGTATTTTTTTTATCAAATTAAACACATCTTCAGTGATTTATTGATTTTTTTTTGGATTACATCGGAAAACTAAAGACATTGATTTATTAATTGATCTTCCTTATAATAATTTTTGTTTTAATAGATAATTAAATGTAAATAAAAGTTTGTATTTTATTCAACTTGAGGCAAAGAAAGAGCTTTCTAATAATTGCAATTTGAAATATGAAGCACTCAAATTTCCGATCATTAATTAGAAAAAAATATTGGTAAATATATAAACAATGCAGACACCCATAAATACTTCATTTTTCTCTCGATCTCTCTTCTTATTATATTAATCATATATCACATCCACTATTTATCTATTTTCTCTTTTTTTCTCTCTGAGTATCTACAAGATGTTTATAAATCATAACTCTTAATTAGGTTACATGTTAGGAATGTCCATCGAAATTCTGAAAGGTAGAGTAGAGAGAGTGCTTTGTGCTAAAGTGACTGAGACAGAGGACTGACAAAGAGTATCCGTGGTGGTGTTTCTTCGTATTCGCTGCTGCGTTTCTTCATCACAATTCGCAGCAAACGTTGTTGTTGTTGTTGTTGTTACGGCTTTCTTTGAAGAACACGCATTAACATTTGAATGTTGTTGATGGTTCATGATCAAGCCATTTAATATCTTTTTGGTTTTTCCTTCTTCTGGTAAATGTTGAACTATCACACCTTCATCAGAAAACTATGTCCCAGCAACCAAATCTTCCGTAAGCTTTCCCCACGGAACGGATGCATTATTTATCAAGTAATTGAAATTGCAAACAATTTCACCAAAGGAAAGAACAATGGCTTTTGTTCAGGGCGCTATAGTGGTAGGGAATTTAGCTTATTTAAATTGAGAGAATCATTTTGTTTGTTATTAACAGGGTCATCGTGCGACCAGTCGGCCTTAGTCGGGACGAGATGTTCATCTCGTCCACCTGTATGGTACTCACTTCATTGTGAGACATTGGGCAGACTGATATTCTATTGGGCCTCTTAGCCTTGCGGAACAGGAGCACCTAACTTGACATGTCAAGTTTTACGTGTCAAGCTTCTTGAATTATTACGAGCAACATCCGCTCAGAGAACGTCCTTTACCAAGATGATTTCTTATTAATTTTGACCTTCTATGGATTGTCGCTTGGACTTGTTGATTTCTTGAATACTTTTAAATCCGCTAGGCATGTTTATATCTGAAGAGTTGCATTTAATGAGAATTCATACCTACAGATCGCGAGTCATTAATCGCATTTCCCTCGTGCAGTTGTTTTTTACCTCTCAAGCTTTAACTCTAATTTTTATAATTGTTTGAAGTCTTTCACCTTTTTTAATTCCTCAAGTGTCTTTGGGAGAGGGGGGACAGGATTCTAGAAGGTTTCGCTTAACTTTCCTCTCATTAAACAACAATCATGTATAATCATTTCATTCTACATTTGTTTCGGAGTTCGAATCTTCTTCCTTTACTTGAAGAATTAGCGGTCAGTGGTTTGATCTCCAACAATTTTTGCTCGCCAATCGAAAGACTTTCCTTCTTCTGGTACACCTCTTCTCATGCATTCACTTTTTTTCTTTTTTCAAGTGTTTGTTATTCGTCATCTAAAGGAAGACGGGAGCGAGGAAGATTACGATGAAAATTCTAACTTGGAACGCTCAGTTGTTCACGCTTTGACTTTTTTATAACCTTTTATCCTTCATTTTTTCAGACTATGTATGATACGATTCGCAGTGCTGGTCTCTATCAGTGTGCTATAACTTAAAAGAGACTTGGAAGAAAGGGCTAGAGCAGCGACTTGAGTGACTATACTTTAGTGGATCTTTCTCATTTCAATTCTGATCATATTCTTGCAGATTTTCGCCTTATGAGTCATAGACAAGGTAAACAAGTATTTGACATCCCTTTCCTGATGAAGGATGGGGTCTGGATTATCCATGAAATCGAAAAGAAGCAAGTGTTATTTTTCGGTCGGCTTAAAAGATGTGATAAAAATGACATAGGATAAATTTTTGAAAATCGACCCTCTGATTATTCTTTCTCTATTTTCGATTCTGATGGTCGGGCTTATTGCCAATGTGTTGAGGGCTTTTTCACGTATACTTATATATTTTTGGAACTCAAACTCAATCTCTTTTACCGCATTCGAAACACTTGTCCTTAGCCATTTGGACATAGTCGCTTTCAACTTCATCCCAACGCATGGGCTCTTGTTAGAGCTTGTTCGACCATTTTTCCATCTCTATACCTGGGTGTGGCTTCCTTACTCTTCAAAGCCATCCAAAAAGGAAAATCATAGAATTTACCCAATCATGAAAAAAATGGTACGATGATGAGCTTATCCCAATCAAACTTTCTGGGGATTAAATTCTCTTATAGAGAAATTAAGATGGAACATATAAATTCTATAATGTAGTTTACAAACATATTTAGCAATATTTAATTTTTCAAAGTTAATTTTGTTGTACATTTTGTGAATTCTTTATAAATCACTATTTCATATTGAAAAAAAAAATCCTATATCATATGTGCATTTTACTTTTGTGCATCGCAGGGCTCATGTGCTAATATAATTTATTTTGAAAGTTTTAGAATTATTTTTTGATTACTTTATTATTGGTTTTAATATCCAATTAACCAAGGCCCAAAAGCCAGAACGATTAGTGGACAATAACTATTAACTCTTTATTTTTGGTCTTTTTCTTTTTTGTCAAACTTTATTTTTGGTCTATGACGAGAACTATAACTTAAAAAAAACATATTCTTGTTCCGCGGATGCCATGTTTTGGGCCGGACCAAAGTGAATTTTAATTATAGTTTAAATATGTTTTTAGTCCCTATAAAATAATAGTAAATTATATTTAGTCCTTTTAAAAAAAATCGTAGCTTTTAGCCCTCAAAGTGAAATATGTTAAATCAGTCATTGTCCTTCATTTTGTGGTAGTGTAAACCGCCAGTAATTCATTTTATGACGGTTTATAACCGCTGCTAATGCAAAAAAAAAAAAAAACCCAATAACTTGAGTTCCTAGTAGAAGTAAGGATTTCTAATAACCTAGCCGTTTTTTTAACAAACTAGTGAACATGCCTCATTTACAAGCTCGAGGTTCCCTTTTATAGCAAACACCTTAACCCTATAATTTTGATTTTATATGGACTTTTGGGCCTCATATTTGCTTCGACTAAAAAACCCTTACATTATTATCTGACAAACAATAAAACAACCAAAAAATAGGAGGGGGCGCTCCCCGCTGAGCTGGACAAGAGTGACCCCCATTGAGCAGAGCTCATCCGAAAACCCCATCCTTCTATCCTGGGCAGTTCTAACCCCTTCTTTAGGCTCGCCTGACCAATAAGCTCTCAAGATATCGTACCTGAGATTCGAAGGCTAAGTGTGTCTTTAAAAATCTTAGAATTAATTTCTGCTCGACATCAGTGCCTAGACGCGCTATTCCTTTCCCTCAAGGACGCTCCGCCAACCCTTTGTGTGGTGATTTTAGAGTATCATTACCATAATTTTTTTTAAAGGACCATTATTTTCATAGCTACACAAATTTGATGATTAACTCTCGGATCATAACCTTAGACAAATGGAGTCTATAGAATAATAGGTCAAAGATGGACTTATGTTTGAATATTGATGTATTTCATTCCATCTCCTCATCAATCTGACGGTGACCAATGAATAATCAGAACCAATCTGTGGCATCTTGTCATGCATTAATTTTATCCTAAATCCTTCTAGAAGACTACGATGAAGAGAAGAAAATTTGAATAAAACCAATAATGTTAGTCAAGGCCAAAGAAATATATAATCAAAGTCTTTGCATCAATTTGGTCTTTGCATCAATTTGGATTCAACTTTGGTGGTCCAAAATTCCAAATCTCAATTCAATTCCACTCTCAAAATCTCATATTCATATTACAAAGCCGAGGATGCAAGAAATTTGCACCAACTCACAAACACATTCAGTAATGGAAAACCTGAAATATTGGCTACTAGACCACCCATGTATTGTTTCATTCCGCTGGAGCCCCACCCAATCATGGGGCTCCACGTGGTGGTTCCTCATCTCGTCCATTACCTTTTATATCGCAACCGCGGTCACCCTCCACGTTATCCTCAAACTCTTTCGCCGCCGCAGCCCTGTCCCGTTGGGGCCCCTCCCAGCAATCCATGCCCTTGCCATGTCCCTAATCTCTGTCACGATTTTCATCGGCATGTTCTTCTCCGCGAAAGCGGAGGCTCTCTCCACTCAGTGGCTCTGGCGGCGAAACAGAGCAACCCCTTTCGAGTGGTTGCTCTGTTTCCCGCTGGGGATCCGACCCTCCGGCCGCGTCTTCTTCTGGTCGTACATCTTCTACCTCTCTCGCTTCCTCCACATGTTCCGAACACTCCTGGTCGTCCTCCGGCACCGGAAGCTCTCGTTCTCGCGGCTGTTCAACAACTCTGTCCTCCTCCTCATGTCGTTCCTCTGGCTCGAATTCTCACAGTCCCTTCAGGTGCTGGCGATTCTGTTTTCCTCCGCCGTTTGCTCCGTCGTGTACGGCTACCGGTTCTTAGTGGAAATGGGGTTGCCGAGCAAGTCTTTTCCGATCAGCTTGAACGTTCACTTGGTTCTGCTCGGTTGTAACTTGGCATGCCATGTTGGAGTGCTTTTGCTGCATCATTGGAGAGGAGGGTGTAATGGAATCGGTGCTTGGGTTTTCAATTCGGTGTTGAATGCTTTCATTGTTCTGCAGATTTTGAAGTCCTATGTGAAAATGTACTGGCAGAGGAGGAACAAGGTTGCTGCTTTGAAAACAGAGGAGGACATGGTTAAGCTTGCAAAACAAGATACCAAGTCAGAGCAATAGAATAGTACTGTTTTATCGTTGAGGTTTGTTTGAATCATAGTTCTTCTAACTTTTAATTTCATCTTCATAAAAGAACTTCATGGTCCAGCAAATTTAGGAAACTAGGTAAGAAATTGTTCTTTCTTCGATCATTAAGTATATTATGACTATGTGTATAGACCTTTTTTTTTTTTAGAAATGTTAACATATTCGACATACAAAATATACAATGGTGGTTTCTCCTAACAAATAACTTTTATGGAGGGAGATTTAATGTGTTTATTACTAGGCTGATGTTTTGTTGGTAAGATGTGTATATACTTGGCGAACTAATTTAAGATTTAATTCATGTGAAAATTATATTCAAAACCTATTTGTTCTTTTTAATAATTTAATTTAACAGAAATCATGTAGTAGAAAAATAAAATAGTAAACAAACTATTTGAAATGATTCAAAATCTACCTTTGAATTGAAAGGAAAATGTATTAGTTCTTAACTACAGTCACATACTAAAGAATGTTTCATAACTTAATTTACTTTTATATTTAAGACCTATATAAGTTATTGGATTAAATATATTTCCCCCATGAAATAGTGAATTACTCCCTCCGTTCCTTAATAACTGTCACTTTAAGGTTTTGCACACGTATTAAGGAATTGTATTAATGTTCTTGTTTCTATCAAAATTACTACATAACTTCCTAACATACCCTTTATCTTTCTTCTTAATTTAGACTCTTTAATTTCCTATCACCATTAATTAAAGGGTAGAATTGGTAAAACATAATTAATACTCTCTTGAACTTTGTAAAGTGACAGATAATTAGAAACGAAAAAAGGATAAAAATAATGACACTTAAATAGGAACGGAGGGAGTATTAATTTTAGTCTTTATTAATTTTTTTCGTTGATTTAAATTCTTCATTTATGAAAATGATTAGGTTTTAATCTCTTCATCCATTTTAGTGCTGATGTGGTGCATTTGTTGTGCTTTAAGCCGTCATTACCACATTATGTGGCGGTTTAAATATCGTCACTAATGCTTAAAAATCGCCACATTATGTATTAGTAACGGTTTAAACCGCCACAAAAATCAATGAAGAACCAAAATCTCATCATCTTCAATTATTGATGATTTAAATCAACGTAAAATTCAGACAAATGCTTTGCATTCCTGAACCTTTTTTATCAGTAAAGTGAAAAATGTGTGCAACACGATCGCACTTCCCACAAAATCACGCATTATAATTTTACTCCCTAATCCGAACACATTAAATTATGGAATTTTGATGAAATCTGGTGTATTAGGTCATATTTACCACATAAAGGAGAAAAAAGCTTCAAATGTACAATATAAGATTTCTCAAAATCATTATTTATTTTAAATTAACTTTTAAAACTAATTTGCGTATTATTTTTCTTTTCGAATGTCTGTGTTGCATGGGTATCAATCAATATCTTTACACAATTGAAAATTACCAATGAATTTTTTATATTAAGATAAATGCAGTTAAAGTAAAGTGAAAAACTCAAGGATTAACTAACATTATCTCCCATTCAAAAAAAACTAACATTATCTCGACGTAAAAAACAAAATTAGCATTATCTTTCAAATTATAAACATTTTCAATGATTACTTTTTCTACACAAAATCTGTGTACAATGAATCCCACATTTAGGAATAAAATCAATCATTATAAATAAATATAATTATAAATTATAAAGAAATCATTGGAAATTTGAAATACCAATGTTTTTTTTAATATAATTATTCTCCATAGAAAATATTTATATTCGAGTTGAGATCATTCATATTATAATGGTGCTAATTTTTGCAAGTTTTTTCCAATGTCTTTTTACTATATGTAGGTTCTTGCTTGACAAAAGGGCTCCATGAAGTTTTTAGTTTTGCTTGGATGGGAATGTTTTTCACGTATTAGGTACGCAAAACTGAAAATATATCATAACTATTTAAAAAAAAAAACGTTTAAATGCTCTGATTTGACTTTTCTCAAATCATGTGGTTCTAGAAACATTAAAAAAGTCAATAACAAGGTGCTGCTATATATAATCAATTCATGAAATGGTCAACATCTCTATATTTAAAAATAACAAATTATTTTGTGACAAGTGTTTATATAATTGAATTTAAAGGTTGGACTAAGAACCTAGTCTGGTACATCATTACCAACATCAGCTTTCGAGAAGGAGATGCTTCTCATGATCTCTTGATTCATCCAATGGCCACATTACATATTCACACTTTTCTTCATTGTCTCCTTCATTCATTATTTCTTCAACAGTGTTTGATACAGAGAGAGGAGTACAAGTGAAAATCTTAACAATTCTATTAGGTTAAAGAGGAGGGGAGGAAAAATAAAATTAATTTACTATTATTATACCTTCAGTCCCTTACTTGCAGTAATAATAGTAGGAAATCTTAGTTGTATGAAAAGTTTTGCAAGTGAGGGAGAAATAACTCACAGCAAGTTGGATATGTTGAGGTTGAAGAAATCAAGAAATCAAAGGGCAACCTTAATGATATGATCATATGGTCTCTATTAAAAAAAGCATAAATAGATGGAAACAAGAAAACAAAATAAAGGAAATTATGAGATCTAGTGACATATGGAGAAAGGAATGAAACAGATCTTTTTCTCTTTTCTTTCAAGGCCTTCGGCCAAAGTTCTGACAACAAATAACAATCACAACTCATTTCATTCTTTTCCCCCCCTTTTTCTTCTTTACTGTCTACTTTCTCCTCTCCTAGATTCCTAATTCTCTCTACAAAAGGCTCTCCTCTTCGAAAGCCAAATCTCTAACCTCATCCAACATTTTCTTAACAATTTTGGATGAGTAAGCAATCCCCTAAATCTAAGGAATAAAAATCTACAACCCAAAATCCCCAGAACAAGGGGAGAGGCTAAAGTTACCTATATCTTACAGATATTCCTTTCAAGGAACTATTTCTCAAATAAAAACTGCTACGCAGACGATTGAACCATGACAATTTCATCTCACCAGAGCCAGTGCATTGACCCTCTACCTCCCCCTCATTACTGAAAAGGGTTTGCTCAGAGCAGTCAAGTGAAGCTCCACATGCTAAATTATAAGATTGGCATGCAGAATGGCATACTCTAAGCCTGTTGTCTCCATCCTGGTCACACTTTTGGATTGAGATCTGAAAATCAAGTGCCAAACTCCTCAGACAAATAGGCAAGATTACCAAGTTACCAACTATGCTCTAGTGTCTAGAAAGTGTTGAAAAGCATTAAAATTCAACAAAATTTCAGCTTGAGCATGACTAAATAACATCACAAAACAAAACAACCAAAAAATAACTTCAGTATGATAAGACAACTAACTTACCCAGCAGGCAAGCCGTTTAGCAGCCTCATCACAGTAGCTACTGCCAAATATATTAAATAATTTCCTAGCACCACCTGGGAATAATCGATTGTAGTTGGGCACGACAACCACTTCTTCCAGCTGCTGTAGAACGTTAGGCTCGCTGGGTGCACAAAGCTGTCCAGACACATCATTTTCCAGCACATTTTTGCAAACAGAAAGACTAGACAAAAGCATGGAGCTGTTCTGGCAAGTGTATCCCGCATAGTCCGAACAACGGAATTCACAAACACCATTATCACAAACCCCGCCATGAAGGCTGCATTGCTCATCACACACGGCTGCATGTAGTACGAGAGAAAATCAATAACCAAATAATGTTTCTGAAACAACTAAAAAAATGTCTATTTTTACCTATTACATCGTTTAACAAGATTGACTTGGTTTAACAAAAAAAAAAAAAAGAACAAGATTGACTCAATTTTTTTTTACTTTTCAGGGTTCCCCAGGGTATCTTCGGGTGTGAGACCCTTAAGGCATGGATCGATGTAGTCTGATAGTCAAGCCCTTCCCACAACTAGGACTGCTGTGTCTCTAGAGCATGCACCTTTATCCGCTAATAAGAGCGCAGTTCACTCACCACTGCATGAACAACCCCTTGTGGGTGACTTAGTAGTAGTCCTTGGCCCAGCCTTTTGGGTGTCTCCAATCCTATCCTTAAAAGGAGAAGCTAGGCTAAACACTTTAATGTGAAAGCTCTTAAATATAATAGAAGCTTAATTTTATTGAACAAAATAAAAAATGAGTAGCTATTAGAAAAGCTAATCTGAGGAGCTTTTCCCTTTTTTTTTTCACTTCCTACACAACTCCCAGTGCTCTAACAAGATTGCCAGTGACGGAGGTCTACCAAGATGGATGGTTTTCTGTACTGAATGTTGAGGATTGGGATTGCGCAGTGTTGCCTATGGCTTGGTGGTGCAGTGTGGCTGAACATGGAGGTTAGTGAGGGTTGACGATGGTTCCTAGTTGTGAAAGGGGAAGAAAGCTGGATTTGCTGTGAAGGCTGATGTTATCAAACAAGTTTTTATTTTTATTTTTTGATAGGCAAATGTTAGAACCCTGAACCCTGAACATTTAAAATCTAAAATTACCAAAAAACTTCAATTCCACAAAGAAATAATCCCACAACAAATATTCAGGCTTAAAAATTGGTGCCTACCAGTGGAACAGTCAATGCCAGTGTATCCAGCATTACATTCACAAATCCCATTGGAAAGGCACATGCCATTGCCATTGCAATTACTGAGGCAGGAACCTGGTAGAAGTTAGAGGAAAGCAGTTTAGAAAAGTAAAAACTGAAACTACAAATTGCTGCAACAAAGAAAGGAAACATTTTGGTTGTCATGGTGCTAACTTCTGCCAAGCAGAAGGCAACTTACAGCAGAAGCACAATTAATACAAAATAATAGCATAGAAGTGGGAAATGAGAGCTCACGTCTACTGCAATCATGACCATGAAATCCAAGAAAGCAATGGCATCTTCCATCAACACAATCTCCATTGAAATTACATGAATTGGGACATTGATCAGACACAGATACTGGACCATTGTTACAGAGTTCATGATATGCAGGACAGATCAATTCACCTACAGAAAATATATTTAAAAGTCAATTGTCTTAGTCAATGATCATAACTGAATTTACAATCGAATTGATAAGGAAATTTAGGAGAACAAGCTCTAATAAGGAAAGTTACAGCTGATGTATAACGAAAAATGAAAGAATAGTAATCAGAGAAGGAAAAACTTTTCTGCCCAAGTAAAAAGCCACCCACGCACACACTACCCAAGTGAATGCCTATCATCCTCAATCCCAAGTCCCGACCCTTCCCTCATAATCCTGCTCCACCGGTTTCAGCATCCCCCCCCCCCCCCCCCCCGCGTCATGTGTCCTGTTTCTCAGGATTTGGAATAACAGAATCCCCTACCAGATCATTTCCTATCCTTCCCTTGCTCCTCTTCTCTCTTTTGCGATACACTCCAATGGGAGGCCCATGATCATGACCATGACGAGGCCCATCAGTTAACTTCTTGAGAAATTAACACCATCTTGGCAAATTAACAAAAAAGCCGCGATACTAACCATTAAAGCTGGGGAACTGAATGGGTCCACCAGCTTGAGGACACACTTTCCAGATACCATCCACAGCAACCTGTAGGGAACATAGGTAGCTCTATTCATTTTTGTGGTAAAAGAAAACGGAGTGAGCATACAATTCAAAAGCAGGCTTAACACAAAAGCAGTAGTTGGGTAAAGGACACATGAATGGTTTTATACTATAGTTCAAACATACTTCTAACAATCAACTTCGCCCCCTAGAACCTATGCAATGTACGTAGATTACATTAATTTTAGGAAGCAAACATTGCATTAATTCCAGGGAGCATGGTTTGATGCAATATACGTACATCACTTGTTATTGACACTCCAAAACATACCTCCAAAGAATTGTTGACACACCTGTGTTGATAACATCCATTGGCCTGGGTCATAGAACCTCGTACAAATCCTGTGCGTACTAATGATGAGGCCATACACCTGCATCCAAAAGGGAAAATCAGTGAGAAAATCTAAACCCCATGTTGTCAAGAAAAACGCAAAGCAAACCAGGGCATAAGTTTGTAGTCACAAATCTGACCTAGAGTTACTTCCTCTGACTTCACCTAGCATTCTATCAGGTGCTCGTGCACTGTTAGTGTCAGTACATGATCCATCAGAGTACGCAACAAAATAAGTGCAATAATCAGCCAATGAGGATTGTCCCCCTGCAATAACCCGTGAATACTAAAACTTCAGCTAAACCATCATTTAGTGTCCAAAAAGTATACAACAGCCACAACAAGCAGTGACGAGAAAAAAATATGTGTATTGGGACAATAAGAGCAGCAGCTACACATCAACTGGAATGCTATAGCCTGGAGGTTTTAACAATTTCTTGACAGTCCAGCATTTATATCAAAGAATCTGGCCCAAGATAATTAACATACAAAAGGCATGAAAAAATCATAAATGGATAGCATTGACTTATATATTAGAAATGAAGACATGGTTTTACATACCTTTATTACTTTGTGGGAAATACCGCGCCCACTGAGGGAGTTCTTCACTATATGTTAGGATTGGGCAGTATCCCTCTGCCTCCCTGTTATACGTGCAGCCAGAAAACTGTGTTGTGTTGCAGTGATAGGCTCCCTTCCAGAGATTGCAAGGGGACGTAACAAATTCAGAACCTTGGTTGCGACCCCAATCAAGATGGTCTGCCATGCTATAATTGGCTTTGTACCATCCGCTGTCTTCTAAAAGAGCTAGTGTCATTTTTGACACTACAGATCTTGTATCAACAGAACCAGTCATAATCTCATTCATCAGAAGCCTTTTTTCCCAGTGAGACCCTGCAAGTCATTTACAAAACGTGGATTAAGCATATTCAGTGTCTCTTAGAAGAAATAGCTGCCATAGTTTTGGACAAGATTTTAAACAAGCAGAGGTGGAGGAAGGCTAATAATCCTTTGCTTAGAATCTTACTAAGAAAGAGGACAAAATTAATTTAACATTTCATTATGCATATTCAGTCTTATAGTACAAATATGGGCTGGATATTTGCACTCCTTTAGCACTTCATAAAATAAAAATTGGAGGGATTTCTCTGCCTTACAGATGACTAAAGATAATAAAATTCCAAAAGAAAAGGATGACCTAGGCATATCTATTGATGAGAAAAAGATGATGAATGACAAACCTGATGTGCCACGTCCTCCACCATCTTCCAGCTCTAAACCAGTAAAATTTCTAGAGAATGCCTGTCAACAAGTCACTACTCAGTCATTTGTTGAATCTTTTGAATGGAAGGCCCCTTATATATGAAAACAAACTATGACATCAAAAAGTAAATAATCCTTATAAGTTCCAAGCAAATACCGCATAATGATATCGTGAATGCATGACAACACGAGGAAGCACCACACGATTCACCAGCCGTCCAAGCTTGTCATCCATTACTTGTTCAGTAACCTTCAGAGGAAAAAAAAGTAATGAAGCGATCATGAAATGTGCCATTAAAATGTCAGATATGGAAAGGAATGATGAAACGAAAAAATTTAAATATGTGCATTGGACTCAAAACAGTATACTTAAAATGATAGACCAAGCACACGAATGTGCTTCTCAATTAAGTGCCAGGAAACTTTGGCATCGCTCATTCTATAATTTCAACCTAAAATTTTTTATTCACTCAATTTCTCAATTTATTTCAAAGACAGGTCAAAGATGTTGTACACAAACACTATTCACCAGAAAAATTAAAAAATTTGTCGCCACTACGAGGAGAAATTTTATTAAACTTTCATTTAGATCACACTTCATTTCTAGGATAGTGACCTTATAAGAATATTAGAAAATTCATCAAAATTTAGGAAACCTTAATAAAAAGTAAAATAAAATTGATCTTACAGCACAAAAGGCAGCCTATACCTGATTACGACGTCTTTTTCTTTCATCTCTAAAATGAGCAAAGGCATGTGGATCAAAACCAAGAACATGCATAACCTGAAAATGATTAAATATGAAGATTAATCCCAAAAATTGTCCTACATACTTCCAATCTCATTTATATAATAAAATACCAAACAAACCTCATGTATCAGAGTAGCTGAAAGCAAAGTCTCTGCCTCAGCAGTCAAATGGCGAGGAGCAACATTAACATGCCCTGCAAAAAATTAATACACATTCAGTTCAGAAACATCCTAAATGCAAGATAAAAATGATCATTTAAACCAACATATGTTTTCTAGGATAATATACCAGCAATAGCACGGCCCCATTGATCCCGTTCACATGCCACTGCCCAAGCAAGTGTATTTCCAGTCGTGGGTCTTGTAGTCACCAAAAGAACTAAGTCAGCATCAGAGATGCCCTCTGAGGAAGGTGAACAAAAAGGTTTTACCTTAAGTTACTATGTACAAATCTTACATTTAAGTCTTACTAGAACTACAATGCATGCAACAAATAAAAAGTACCCTCAATATATACACGAGGAAGCTCCACGCCTCCATCTTGTCCACATGCAGAATATCCACTTAACCGCAAGTTCCCCTTGACAGGCTCAACAGCCAATGCTTTCCTAAACCAGTCAGCAGTCTGACCTAATGCCTGCAGTCAGTCATCAGGGGTAAATATCTCTTCCAATCCTTATATGCAAATGACAATTTTAATATTATTTAAGTTCTAAGTAACAACACATCACTGTTCATTACCCAAAGAGACAAAATAAGCTGCAGTAACAGATGTAGAAAAGCAGAATCAGCTTAGTAAATTAAAACAAATTAAAAAGAGAAAATACTTGACCTTACGAAGGCGATGTTCTTTATCCTCTCCTGAGATATCTTCAAAAGTGCAGTTATACCAACAATCGCCTAAGATTGGGGGGTTACCATGAGGATCACAAGAAGGGAAACCAGGAAGAGAAGTCATGGAAGGCTCTCCCAGCTGTTCATAGAAAATTAAAGATTTAATTTTCATAAAATAATTGAGAAATAGAATGCCAATGTTATGGCTAGATAATATACTTCAAAGATTTTTTTTACTGATATCAAACACTCACTTTGACAATATCACCAACTTTTCCACAATCTCTGTCAGGAGAGTGGCCAACAGCATCATAATTTAGATATATCCGAATAGGTTCCTTCACATCCATATTTTGAGGCTCTGATGATGTTGACACTTCAAGTAACGCCCTACCTTTATGTTGAAGGGGCTTCGAGAGACCCGGCTCATAAACCTGCGGGGTAACTGAATACACCTTGCGACCAGGTCGCTTCCTCTGTTCAATAATCTGGTCATGGATGCAAGAGTGTGAGGCAATACTCTCAGTATTCCTTTCCAAGCCTACATGTTGAAGTTGGTCTTCGTAGGGCTTTGCAATGTGACCTTCCACACATCCCAATACCAACAAAACCTGCAGCATGAAAAAGAAATTTGGTATAGATCCAAATTGAGCAACCATAATGTCTATAATCACATGTGTAAGGCATTCAATAAACCTTGAGAAACAACCCCCTCCCCTTCCCCCACAAAGCAAGCAACATGTAAATCAAACACCGTTACTAAAACACTTACCTTGATAAGATATAAACAAATAGAAACACGTGAACCCTGCACCTATCTTAATAAGAAGGTACTAAATCTTTTTCCTATTATATGGATACCAAATTTACTTCAACCTTAGCTCAGTAGAGTGCCACCACTAACAAAGTCCCAAATCTTAGATCAGTAGAATTTTAAAATTAAAGAGAATTTAGCTCAGTAATATATATCAATTATCAAGTTCAAATATTTACTGTCTTCATGAATTATTATTTTTTACTATATTCAACGACAAATTATTAGAGACCAATCAAAGTTGCACATACTATTGAGAAATGCCTAAACCCTAAACGAAAGAGTAAAACTTTACTTGAAGTACTAAAAGAAAGAAAGAAACAAGTAAGAAAAGGAAACCTATGAAGTCGGCAGCAGAGTTTACCTGAAAAACAACCAAGGCGGCGAATCGAAGCTTGCAATGAATCATGAGCTCCATGAAACACGGACGGCGGCGATTCCATCAAATTGCCGGCGGCGAGTTTTGTAGTATCAGGCTGAGAACGCGCGAAAAGCTTCGGGTCCGGGTCCAGTGCATTTTGGAGGGAGAAAGGAGCAACCCTTTTTGGGTAACAGTGGTGTTGATTTGAAAAAGGGATAGATGAATATACAATGTTGAATGAGAGAGGTGAGAAAAAAGTGGTCTTTTGCTACTACTGTAGAGAGAGGAAGAGAAGCTTTTGCAACAGTTTGAGTATGAGTTTCCGAAGAAGAGAGGAGAGGAGAAGAGAGAACAGTGTAAATGAATGTAATGGTGTGACAGACAGTGATGAAGAAGACAAGAAAAGTATCAGAGATTGGTTGGGTGGTGGAGTGGGTGGACAACAACATGTGTTTTCAACCATTTTTGGGTTTTCTTTCCTTCAATATATAAGAAATGCACAAAACTACTTTATATTTATTTCTACAAGCCAAATCAATTTTATTAAAAAAATAAATTGTTTTTATAAACACTTAATTAGGTTGTTTTACAAACGTACAACTACTTTTGGTTCAACGTTTTTTAGAAAATAAATTTTGTACAAATTTTGGTAGATATCATGTAATAATAATAATTACAAAGAAAGCGTTATTCTTCAATACAATCTTAATATTAAATATAAATCAAATCAATTTTAATTGCTTTTTAAATAGATATTTTATCAATCAAAATTGTATCAATTACTTCTTAAATGGATATTCAGCTAATAAATGCTTAAAATTTTCTCACAAATCAATATTGAATAAATTAAGATATTTATAGATTATTGTTGCTATCAATAAAAATAAATAAAAAATCATTTAATTTTAAGTATTTGTATATTTCAATTTAATTTGTATTTGTATATCTACAAGATTGAAGTACCCGTGCATGGAAAACTTGGTAGCCATTTCTATCTATATATATATGATAAGAGATTAATTGTAGTAATTGTAATATTTATTTAATTTTAGAAAATTTAGATTTTGTTCGTATTACATATTTAACTAAGATTTATATATAAAGTTTAATTGATTTAGATTTTATTTTTGTTGGACTATATATAAATACTTTTTAAATGTATTATGTAATTGTATTTTCAAACGAGTTCTCATGAATCAATTTTAATATTTTTTTAAGCTAAAATGTCTTTATTTTTTCTATTCTTTTCTTTCCAACCTACTCGTACCACACCATATTATTAGTGTCGATTGTCAACAAGTTTGCCAAAACTAATTTATTCTCTTTCTGTAATGATAACATACTATCCAATTTGTAAAACTTTTTTAATTGGCATCTAACACAGCATACGTGTAATAATGATCATTTTCCTTTAAAACACATTCTCATGCTTAACATGAGTTTGTAAAATCTAACCAAATATGGAGGTAAACAAAATGCCTTTAAACAACAGAGGTACAAATTTCAACTCAAAATTTCAACTCAATGAGAAAGCACATACACAAACACCAAAAAGGAAAAAAAAAATTGTGGGATTTCATATTCAAAACAAGACACCCTAACTGCGATCCTTGATAAACACAAACTTGTAGTTTGACCTGAGAAGTATCGATGACATTAATATTTCTTCATAGTTCATACGTTGTTTTCAAACTTTTGTCTTGTGGCTTCTCTTGCATAGATGATGACAGTTTGTCAAGTTAATTAAGCTCATGAGCAATTATCAGAACCAACAAACATAAAAAACTAATCCCTAAAGAGTAGTTTAGCAGCAACATATACACAATTTCCACATATGAAAGGACATTTATTTGAAAATTAATATAGAACACTCAATTAAGTTGAGCCGTTGAAAACTTGAAATAATTGCTCCTCCTTGTTAATTATATTATTATGGTCCATCTTTCCTTATTGGTGGAGTTAGGCTAAAGAATACGGCCAAAGATATTTCGTCTGGTGAGACGATTATTATAATATGGAAGGTAGAGCACAAGTGGAAGGAACTAAGAACAGTTCTCGCATGATTTGAGTTAAAAATATCACGTGACTTTTCTAAAACCTCACATAATGTCATTACGACTTAATATTTCCATCTTAATTATTGATTATTAATTCCAGTATTTATAAATGATTACATAATTCCATTCAATAATTTTTTATTATTTTAAAATGTGACATATCTGGACCGTTAGATTCATCTATCGGTAAAAAATGCTACAGTAGAGAGATGGAGAGAGTATAGTGATGGAGAGGATCCGGATCCCTGTATCTCCGCTCCATTGCCCTCGTCTTCTCCGACAAGGATACCAGCGGCGAATGCCTGGAATAGCACCTGCAGTTTCATATCTTCTCCGACAGGGACACGCCACGCCACCTCCTCACCTATTACCTTTGTCACCTCATACCCTTCACCTACCCCCGCTTCTTCCTCCTCCCTTTCACCATCTCCCACTCCTTCTCCGACGTCGCCGACGGTAAAGCAATGTATCGATGAAGTTGGGCCATGGTTTTTCTTCTTTCATTGAACGCATTTTATTTGGGTCGTAAGATTAATCTAATGGCCCAAGATATTGCAGGAGAATGTCCAAATTCGTAACTAAAAGTACTAAACTCATCACTGCGATTGTTCACATTAAGCATAAACAGTCAGCCACAAAATATACTTCAATCCTATTGAGCGCAAATCGAACCTCCAATCTAAAAATTAAAGGACGGGCCAAGCAAACGGTCACACCGCACCTCATGGATATTGTGTGGGACTCTCATAGAGACACAATGTCGTTTTGGATGAGATATACATGTTTCTATGGATATTTCATTTATTAAATTAGAAACTCAATAGCTAGCTGTCATTTTCAACGACAACATTAATAATGCATGATATACAATATATTTTCACAAGCTCCAAAAAGACTATGCAACGTTCATGGTTTAGCTACATCCGACCCAACACAATACACAATGATTCAGAACACACTGACTAATCTAAAATATTATGCGTGCGAAACAATTAAAACATAAAATACACAAAGAGGTGCAACATGGTTTTGACTATTCAAGACATTAACACATATAAACATTGATTATATAAAAAAAAAAAAGTGTAGATGTATAACACCATAACGTTGATTAGTGATCATGAAATTCTAAACAAGACAAACAAGATGCTCAAGTTAATGTCTGGTGGGAGTTTACCTAGAACAAGTAGATCCAGGGTAGGAACCGTGCTGTTTACTCCATAACAAGGTTTTGAATGCTACAAAAGATATTATAACCTAACCAAATTAAAGTGAGAGATGGACCTACCTAACTAACATGTAACAAATTAATCTTGGAAAGATAATCGATCTCCCTCAATGTTGACCCAGAATTTTACATAGATGTAGTATTATCTAACCAAATATTTGACCCCGCTAAAATAGGAATCAGTGGCCTCATTAGGATTGATTTTATTTATTTACAAATATACTATGTCAAATGGTAGGAAAATTATCAGCACCAACTCAGTATACTCATTCCCATGCATTCTTGTCAATAATGTGATTCGTTGAATGTTGCTCAATTTTATTTTATTTTGTTACAAATTAAATCTTTCATCCCATGATTTGATTCCTCCATCCATCCTCTAGTATTTCCTGCGGATTTTTAGTTAAAAACCGTAAGAAAATCCGCAGGAAATAACAAAATTTCTAGTAGTGTACTAGGCTCACACAAAAATCTTATTATTGATCATGTATTTTTTAGCAAATTATTATGTAATTTTTTTTTTTATCATCAATTGCTGCACCCAAAAAATATCCACCAATTGCGCAAAGTGGCCCATCTATTAAACTTTTGTGACTAACGGAGGTGATATTGTTTATTGGGCTCTAGATACACTTTAGTTCATTTAGGCATTAAATGATTAAATTATAAATATAAAAAGATTATACCCTCATACATGTTATCCAAAACTAAAAACTAAAATTAGAAAATTATATTTTGTGGTTTTACAAGTAAGGCTAAAACCATTTTGAAATTACGTAAAAAACTAATTCCATAACATTTTGGCCGAACGCGTTTTGTTTTTAAATTTACTTTTAGAAACCAAAAATGAAAAACTGGCAACCACCCCGAACGAGTTCTTACGTACGTAGAAAAGTGGTAAAAAAGAAAACAAGACATGGCAAAATCAATACATATGTTTTTATTTGTAAGTCATTTTTAGGAGTTTTTCTCTAAATATAAGTTGATTTATAATGAATCATTTAATAATTTTTTCTTTAAAATTGTTCTTGTATTTAAAATGAAAGAGATAATGGGACTTTAAAAAGTTGTTTACTTTTAAAGAGAATTCTTAAGAAATTAAATAAATTGATTTTTTAACGTTAAATAGATAGTGAAAGTATAAAGGAAAATTAATTGAATTTGCAACTTTTTAAATAAGGGTAATATAAGAAAATTAATGAAAAAAATTACAAATTTATTTTTTGGGGGCACTGTTCGAGCTTTGAAAATTGATACTCCATCTATTCCTTAATACATGTCACTATTTTGAGAATCTTTTTGATTCAATTTTTATGTCACTTTTGTAATTTCAAGAAAACATTAATTATCTTTTATCAATTATACCTTTTTATATAATTCTGAATGGTGAAAGGAAATTGAAAAATTAAAATTAATAGGAGAGATAAAGTGTTTATTATGAAGTTAAAAATAATTTTAACAAAAAAAATAGCATTAATACTACTTCTTAATACATAGGTTGAAACCTTAAAAGACATATATATAGAAACGGGGAGAATATCTATGCATCTTTATTATGATGAAATTATTATTCTAGGGAATCTATAAAAAATGTGTTTGATTTGTACTTATTATTCTAGAGAATATTTTCAAAATTTATTTAGTTAAAAAATTAATACTAAAAAATGTGTAGAAAAATAAAATATTGGTATACCCGTGGGAATATAAGGTTCTCACTCTTTTACATATGAATAAAGCTCATGTAAAATAAGAGTAACTTACATACCCAAGAGTTTAACATACTTGATAATTACATTTTTTTAAAGCTTATATCAATCTTGCGAGTGTTGCATTTCTAACCTCACTTTTCCGAGAATATTTTTAAATAAATGTTCCTTTAGTAACCACTGTTATTAATCCCTCGAAAATTGAGGGAAAATGGCTTATAAATATATGTGAATTACATAACAAGAAGAGCAACACTTTGATAGAAAAAGGAGAAGTCTATAACAATTAACATTAAACACCACATTACAAAGTAATGTTTTAGGTTACTGAGAAAAGTGGAAGAGAAAAACAGTACAGGTTACTCTTGAATTCTTCGAGCTATTCAATTGTCATGCCAAACCAATCACCTCGGGGGTGGTGGTCGGAGCAGAGACCTTGGAGTTTTAGGAGAATAGGGAGGGCTAGGAGGCGGTGGAGAGAAGAAGTAGAACGCCGATGAAAACGACGGTGGTGGTGGAGCCTTAATAACAGGCCTATGTTTCGGAGGGTGGTGGCACCCAGGTGGCTTGGAAGAGGTCGTGGTGGGGTAAGAGTAAGACGAGTAGACAAAAGCACATGAATTGCAGAGTAACAACGCTACCAGAAACACATTCCACATTTGAAACCTACTCATCTTTTTCTTCACAATCAATAATAGAAGCAGATGGTACTTATAAGGGAGAGAAACAATGAAAACAGAGTAATGATGAATGTCAAAGAAAGCAACAACCCACCACCAAACTTTTTTGGCGTGGCTCACTTCTTTCTCCTTTTGTGGAGGCAGTTGTTGAATTTCCACCGGCGATGTACAGTGTCTAAGTGCTTCCGCCGCTCCCTGTCCCCACTTCACACAGACAAATGCCCTCTTTCTGCTCAACTTTCTAACCTGCTTCCATAATGTTGTTAGGTCAAAGGTTATAAAAAATACTATTTGCTAAAGATTTCTTATTTCTAATTCTTAATTAAACCAATCACTTCTTTTGGACTTTGGTGAGTCTGGACACTAACTAGATTACATCACTCTAGAGTTTTGATTTATTCACACATCATTTTCTCTTTTATATTATTTTCATTTTTTTAAGTTTTATCATTATATTTTTATCTTCAAAGGAAATATAGCTTCAAAGGAAATAAACCTTCTTCATTATTTGTGCCGCAAAATAATAAGCTAATTAAATCGGTTAATGAAATTTTCTATTTATTTTTTTGACCATTCATAATTAGATCTAATACCTTCTCATATAAAAACATATTTTTCATATGATACATCCTCTATATGATAGCACAGAATTGCTTTAAAATCGATTCAAAAATAAATATAACTATAAATTAAGAATAAGGTTTATGTTTATCTTAATGTATGAATTAACACCAAGTCCAGTGTGTGCGGAAACTGGAGTGAGTTGAAGGGAGTTCAAATTGTGTTTGCATATTTCAATGGGCCCCGTTTGGATCCGAAAATCCTTGGATATTGACTCAGTTGGGGATGATGAGTGTGACCAATTAATCAGTGATTTTTATTAAGAAGAAGATAATAATGTGTCACCTTACTAGTCCCACCACTCATCCCTACCACAAGGTTTGAATTTTTACATCATAACTGCTCATTATATACAACTTTTCCATTCTCATTCTTTATACAATAATGGCTTTGATTTATATAACTCTACAATAGAAAATATTGTATTTTTAATGATAAAAATATATTTAAATCAAAAGTAAATATTTACTTCTTATACATTTCTGGCTTTTGTCATGTTAAATGGTAATTCTACGTATCAACAAATTTCACCATTCCAAAATAGTTAAATGTGTGTCGCACTTAACTCCTCTAAATGTAAAGATGCATTCTAGAGGATAAAATACAAAGAATAAGTGTTGATTTGAAAGTGAATGTCGAAGTTTGTAATGCAGTGCATACATTACCTATAATAACAATACATTTTATTGAAAGAAATAAATCATGTATAGAAAAAACTTTATTGTAAGAGGTCAGATTGACTTTGGTAGTTGTTGAGATATTAGTTCAGACTCTCAACTCACCTGATGTACAAGAAAAATAAAGTATCATTGTTTCAAATTTCCATCAACATTTTGAAAATTTGAATTTAAATTTAGTACAAAACTGTCGATCCGATTTTAGGTTGAAACCTATAAATGTATTTGCAAATTTAGAGGTAGCCATCCTCCCAAATTGTACTCTGGCCATTGCATTTACCCAGTGTTCTTTTTCTGGCAAAAAAACAAAGTACTTTGTTTGGATTAGATGAGGCTGAAGAGAAAGATTCAAAAAAATTAATGGAATAAAATATGAGCTTGAAAAAGTAGGGGAGATTCTCTCGCAAATGAAAAAAGTAAAAATGAGGGGTGAAAGTGAAAGTACAAGTGCTTTATTAAGTTCCAAAGATCCGTTGATATTCAATGTCAGATTGGTTTTCCATTTCCTGTTTTGAAACATAAGGGTGTTTGATCGACCCAAAAAAACAAAAGAGTATTTGAGAGGACATGTTCAAATTTAAATTCATCCAAACGTATATTTAGAAACAAACCAAACAAGTTATATGGATTACGTGTATGATCTTTAGTGAATCACATTTAATAGCTCGAATTTGAATTATCATTAGTGACACATGTCCTCTCTCTAGTCATATTATATTTATTTCATAAACTTTTTAGCTTATACTTGAAGGCAACCCAATCTCAACTGCTAAAAGTCTTGACCGGTCTCAGTAAGTTGATTTAGAACTATCCCATTCACTTTAAGGTGGTGGCAGAAACTAAAATGGGGAGAAACTAATACCACTTTCTCTTCTCATTTCTTTCTTTGATATTCCAACTTCGTTTCTCTCTCTTCATTTCTTCTTTCCACCTTTTTCTTCTTCTTTTCTAGAATAATACTACCTTTGACTGAGACCTCCGCCACCGCCTTTTCTCTCGTTTTCTGCTGAAACCACGAACCCTATGGAGAAACCACCACCACCATAGTGATCCCCATCTTGTCCGCAACAAAACCCTATGTTTCGTTGCCTCTCCGTCGCTTCTGCCGCCATGCTCCGCCATCGGAGGCGATTACCGGCGACAACTCCGACAACCTCTGATCTAAAAAAGATGGTCTTTTCTTGAAGATCTCTACTTCCTCTCTTCAAATCCGAAATCAAATCGTTGAAAGGAGGAGTCTTGATCCTTTGCATGCATGAACTTGTTTTGATTTAAAACGAAACTAGCATACCCAGGGATGGAAACTCAAACATTCATGCATTAAATACTACAAGAGAGTTCAATGTTCGGAAAGACTTAAACTCACGAAAACACAAATTCTGGAATTTTCCGGCCATGACTCGTCGGAGAAGATGAAGTTCACGGTGGCCTTCACGGCGGAGAGGTGGCGGCGATGGAGAAAACCGACATAGTCCTTTTCCTCTTGTCACGGTGAGCACTATGGTGATGGTTTCAGCTCTACATACGGTCTGGATGAGGAGAATCGAGGAGAATTGAAGAGTTACATGGCTGTAATAGTCATCGGAATCTGGAAAATATCGTTGGAGTTCTTCGAGCTTCCTCCCTACACATTTTTCTCACTGACCTTTTTGCACTTGATCTTGAAGAAGGGGTTTTGTGCAAAGAGGGCGAAGCTGATGAACAAGTAGAAGAAGGTTGTGCTTGACTAGTGAAACCTTTGTTGTTGCAGTTGTTGATGATGGCACCTTTGGCATTTGCTCCACTAGAATTGAAAAGGGTTTTTTTTTTTGTTATTTTATTTTATATTTTTTTTCAAAAATCATTAAATATGGGATGGAAAATCCAGAAAACATTAGTTTTTTAACGAAATAGTGGTAAGGAACTAAAACTGTTGTCGTTTGTCTAAGTGAGAGACGTTTTTCGCTTATAAATTCCAAGAGGGACCAAAAGTGCAAAATCGTGAAAGGTGAGAAACCAAAAGTGCTATTAAGCCAACTAAAATATATATACACATTAAGACTAAGTTCTCTGAAAACCCACTTCCCGGGTCAGTGATACTTGAATGATCAAGCTTAGAAAAGAAAGCCATGGAGACTTCTTCCCTAACGTTCCAGTCACAAGGTCACATATATCTACATAACTGGGAGCTCTATAGTCAATAACCTCCAACAACTAACCTACTACTATATCAGGAAGATACAAATCACTGATAATTATGTTACATATACTAAGGGAAGTGGATATACTAGATACATTATCTTGGTTAGCATAGACAATATAACTTATAAAATATCATCATTTTTAGCTTCACTTGCATAGATCATTTGCATACAGTACTCTTGAGCCTCTTTGCAGCTTGGACAAACCCCACAATGACCTGCAACTCGTCGATTTGCTTCACAAGAAACACAATTTCAGATGATATCAATAATAGTCAAATAATTGTTCCAAGTTCTACATCAAACTTCTATAAGCTCTTGAGCATACATACACACATACATCACTATTAACATTTAAAAGCACAAGAGATCGGGACCAGATATAATAATGTTCACCACTACAAAAAACTTCATGTATTTCAATGGAACAATTATAGCATGACAACAATAATTATCAAACATAGATATATTATAATAACAACTAAAAAAGACAACAGAATCATTCCTTAAGTTACTTTAATGTTATTAATTTTTATAACAAATTATTGTGTCACACAAAAATTGCTCCATTTCAACAATAACTAGTTGTGACTTGAGACAAACAAATACCTGAGACATGAAATGCCTCTGAACACCGTCTACTAGCTGCTCTTTTGATGGGTTTGGAATGGCATCCACCTACAAACACATTTTAGATATTAATAGTTAATTAGTACAGCTTTGGACACACAAACTGCTATATTTTCAAACCATAGATTAGTTTTAAGAATTTACTAGATTAAAATGACGCCAATATCTCCATAATGCAGCCATTTCAAGTTTGCTCAAGTCAACCTTCTACACAAAATATTTTTAAAATAGCGTTAATAATTTAAATACCAATAAGGAATAAATTATTGTCAGTGGGTTGGGGAAATAAATTATCAAAAGGAAAAAAAAGAGTAAAGTTGATATACCGTGGACCCATGAGTCATAGTAACGGACCCTTTAGACTGTGAATCACCAGAGAAGGACCTACTCATGGTCTTGTGAGATGATCCCAATGATCTATGCATTCTGTGCCTCGATTTATGGGTCTTCTGTGTGTCGTCCGATGCTGAGAAATCAAAGATAACACACAAAAATAAATAAAAGATTGAAATAGTGGTGGGGTCAATAAACATTAAAGAAGTAAGACACCAAAACTTTAAGAGATATGGAGGCAAAAGCAAAAGAGGGAGACACAACGGATCCAATGTTACCAACTTCTATCACTTTGCAAACCCACGGACATGGAAGCCAAAACAACAATTAATTAACTAAGAAAATATCTTCCAAGTCGGAATTACATAATTATATATTAAATTCCAGTAGAAAACAAAATGATAAAACAGTTTGTCAGTCTTTATTGAGATTGTATGAAGATAAAACCCACATTAACACAGTATCAATGTCAGTGAGTATTCAGGAAAGTTAGAAGCAGTGAATTGTGGACTCACCCATATCTGATCCATTCCATTGCGCATTTTCAAATTCAAGATCATCATCTTCCTCGTTACCGGTGGGCGCTTCAATCACACTAAGAGCATTTCTCTGTAGCTTCACTTCAATTCCATTCGTAAGAACCTGCATTTTTTTAATACCAAGAACATTTATAAATAATGGTCTATCCAACAACAAATTCAAACCAAGCTTCAAGTAATCAAAGTTCATAAACAATACACAAAATTCAAATTGAAATCTGCCAAGAGAAAACCCCAAGACAAGTTTGATTTTAATGCCAATTGAGCATATAATAAATAATTTCAGAATACACATATAAAAATGGTAGACAGGAGAATTGGCTGGGGGCACATAAAAAGACATTCATAATTAAACCTTTAAAACTTGAATATCACAGATTATGATTGAAGTAACATAAAAGATAAGGTTCTTATCCACAACAGGAGTGAAATTCTATGCAATTCAATTACATTATCAATAGCCATATCAAAACCTAAGCATAATCAGAACATGCATGTAATTTGTCATCCAGAGGAAGAAAAATGCATGCGACGGACATGCAACAATCCCAAAAGAAATCTGGGTTGTTACAGAGAAATCCGGTACTGAATTTGATTTGGCGAAAATAGGAAATAATGTCAAAAAGGGCATAAAATACTCAATTCAGAGCTCAGAACAAAAATTGCAAGTACCAACCCAAAGCAACGATGCTTTTTATAGAGCACCTGATGAAACACCAGATCCAGTAATGAAGGAAGACATGCAGTAGATAATCCACAAGTACTGGTTCAAAATTGAAACCCTAAACCCATATGAAGGAACAAATTGAATTCAAACCGCAACATTGATTAGACAATCCAAGTTAAAAAGAGGAGCATGAATGATTATGGATAAGAATTCATGCAGTAGGGTTTAAAGCACAGATTAAACCCCCTTTGAATTGGGTATTCAGAAATTGAATACCCTGAATCAAGAGGGGCTTCAGAGCAATTAAATTTGATCAAAGCTTGAAAAAGTGCCAAAATAAATAAAATAAAATTCAATAAAATACCAAAATTGACCGACACATGAAATTGGTTTGAATACTAGCTTCTTCCATAAGAATGCAAATAGAAAAACCAAGCACATTAAGCATAATTGAAATCAGAATAGGAAGATTCAGTTTGATGGTGAAGAGAAATTGATTTACCAGCCAATGCCACCCGCCTAGTCCAACGGCTTTCTTAACCACTCCTTGAAGCCCAACGAGCACCGATTTGGTGCGGTTATTCCCGGTTACAACCACCTTGGTGTGGCGAGGGAGAACAGAGAGCTCCTCCTCGCTGCTATCTCCGCAGCTCTGCAACTGGGAGAAGCCACCACCATTGACGGAACTTTCCATTGCTGCTTCAACATTAAGCATTTTCTTGTTCCAATTTGAGAATGAACGAATTAGGCTCTCAAAATCAAATAACGAAATCGCATTCGAATTGAAGATCGTGCATTGCTCGTGGTGAATGTGGGAGTTTCAGAGGGAAATTGAGAGAGGATAACGGAGAAAATTGGGAAATTCTGCACGGAGAAAACACAGAGATAGAGAGAGAAAATAGAAAGAAGAGGAAAATGAGTGTGAGAGTGACTGGTTTCGTTTATTGGTGTGTTGGTATGAATCCCGACGAGAGGGAATGAGCCAATGAGGAACCGCCACGTCAGGGAGAGAGGGTGGGGGCTCTTTCATCATGCGCTCTGTTTTCTTTCGTGTGTTGTTAATAATAATAAAAAAAATGAAAAGAAAATTGGTGTTGCCTACCAAATTTCCACGAAAAAATATGTAAAAATTTAAATCCTTTTATGGCTGGCTGAGGTTACTGTATGAACATGATGTAATACCACCTGCGGGTCTGGTTTAACTCCACCACCTCTCTCCTCTTCACTACTATTCTATTAACCAAACAACCCACAAGTCATGTAAGAATTTAACAATAAGGATGGACATCATTCTCACTGCCCCACCCCACGGAGTATCTGCCCAATACATATAAAATTGAGATGGGGTGGGAACAGAGGAGAGATACATGGACAAATACACGCATGCGGGTGGCATCTGTACTCATTTTATTCATTTTTACTTTCCTTCTTACTTCCGGCACATGCATCCAAACAAAACACTCTTATCTTCTTCCACTTGACACAGTCAAGCAAACATAATTAAAGAAGTAGATAATCATATTTTATTCGTTAATAATAAAGTTAACTGCATCTTTTTTTTCTCTTTCTTTTCTTTTTTTCTCTCCCGCCTCTATTTTCCTGCCATAAGGGAATAGCATGAGTCGTGGATCACTAGATAAACCTTATTGATTGTAATTAGAGTTTTGATTATTCACCGTTTTTTTTTTTCAATCATTTTATTTCCACTCATTTTTTATTTTTATTTCTTTATTATTTTTCTATCATATTATTTTTTATATCTTTTTCTTTCACTTTCCATCATTTTTCTTATAAGTTGGAGGTGTGAGTAGTGTGAACAAAACTTATTTTTGTGAGTAACCCAGCCTTTTGATTTCGTGGGACATGAAAATGGAATCTCAGCAGCAACAAAGTAGAAAGTAGAAATTCAAAGGAAAGCACACACACGTCCCGCTACTTGGTATTGATCATGATCGCAATGAAATTGAAAAGCAGGGGAACATAACCTTTTAGCCACCTATTAGCAGAAAGGGTACTAGTAGGAATTTACGAAAAAAGGTAAATTGGTAGCAAGGTAACTTACTGTGGACGATAAGCTCACAAAATTTCAATATCATGTGAATGATTTGCTTATTATGTGTTCGGTTTTTGGGAGAAACTTCAAAAAAAAAGAGAAAAAAGAAGAAAAGCAAAGATCAAGAAAAATAGAAATCGAAGAAAAAGATTGGATAAAGCAATGTTTTGAAAAATAGTAGATTAAATATATTTTTTGTTATCATAAACATCGAAGAAAAAGAGAAGAAAAAATAACGATGTAGATCTTTGTCATTTTATTAGGTTGAATAAAGTAATATTTTGAATCATTGAACCAATCAAAATATCAATTTAATGTTCAATGGTCGGGCGATGGTCCAAATATGATCAAATTGATAGTAATTAAATAATGTTTTCAATATATAAATATAATAAAAGTTACAATAATATCTAAGTTTTAATTCTCTCAATTCAATTTTTTCTCAACTCAAGATCTAAACTGTTGACTTAAAATTTAATAGTTTACCAAATTTTGACATTTAAACAATTGGTTCAAATCACGAGATAAGGTTTAAACCATGAATTTTTTTAGATATTTGGATTTAAAATCAACTGTTCTGATTTTGTATTGAGAGAGATTGGAAGAGATTTGAATTAAGAGAATCCAACTTTCACAAATACGCATAAAAGTCCCACAAAACATAACATTTTGGTTCTTACCAACCTAAATGTTTGACACATCATGGCTCGCAAGTCTGCAACAATGACTATGGCGTGTCGCCAAAGGGGTTGGTCATACAATGTGTTTTTCACGATTTTAATTAAGGCACAACCAAAAAATGGATGAGGCGCCCCGTTCTCAACGAAGAGGACAATGATAATGATGAATATGACAACATTCGCTAGGAAGAGGACAATGTGAAATGACCCCCATTTTCTCTAATGCCTTATTATTCTTAGCCCTATTAGAGATCTCTGTGAACTTATACGAGGACCAGTACTAATCAAGCCTCGGTCGATCCCTCTCGCTTATCCACTCGAGTCTTTGCGCTGACCTTCGCACTTCCTTATGCACACTAGACAAGCGATGGGAGTATTTTTGTTCAAAGTTCTTCACATGCAGTTTATTCTTAGGTGTCTGTCCAACATGTTTATGTGATTGGATAAATAGTAATGTTGGAAATATATATTACATACAATGAATTAAATTAAAGAAAGTTAACACAAAGTACGTGATAATTGTAATCACGAATTGGAGGTCCCAACCTATTCGTTATCAAGGGTTTTGTCCTTCTTATTAGTGTGAAAAAATGTAATCTCCTCCTAATATTGGGCTTGGGTTACAATAGTAATAGATTTTCTAACCACCTAGCCGGGTAAAAACTACAATCAATGTTATAATATTAATAAAATATCATTAAAAATATCAATGATATTTAAGTCAACATACATGCTGATCTCCAGGAAAACCATTGATTTTCCCTCATCATAAAAACATTCTCTTTGCACCTCGATGATGAGGATCTCCATGGACCTCTCTATTGGGCTCCTCAGTATCCCAACCTCCACATTAACTGTGATCATCAAAACCATCATTGGTGTTATATAGTGATGGAGTTACGTCCGGTGTGTGTTATGAGAGTATGATTTGTAAATGTGTCTCAGTGCGTACATTGAATGTGGTTTGTGGAGTGGAAGGGCGAGTACCGGATATGAAAACTAGTGGGGATGAGAGGATGAGTGTTGATGGTGTAATAATAACAACACTTGTTACTCTCCGACGCGCATGCTTCTTCCTCGACGAAAAAACCTCATAATGTGCTTTATCTTTCCCTCGAGTTGGGTCACAATCATTTAATTGATTGTGCAATGACATTTGCTTAATTTTTAGCATAATATATATATGAGGAGTGTCAAGTGAGAGCGATGTTTATTATGAGAAATGAGAATATTAGATCTTGACATTTGATCTATTATAAATGACTGAGATTAATATAAAATGACATGTGACTTTTTTAAATAGTCATGCGACCACTAAACCACTTTTAATCTCAACTACTCATGAATGGTTGTATGACCATGATTTAACTTTCTTATCTCTCATAATAAAAATTGCTCTTATTTAATACGTCATATATATATATATAATTGTCATGTAAACATTGTGATGAGGCAACTTATATACACCCTAAAATTCATGCGAATAAAGCATCTGAACAATAAGTAGCATGCCTAATATTTTTCTAGTTTCATACATTTATAATTTTATAGTTGGATATATAACTCCGATGATTTTTATAAAAAGGAAAATTTTATATGGCACGAGACGATATTCGTCTGGTGCCTTGCATGCTTATTCTAATATAGTTTAAATGTAATTTTATTTTAAATGCACAACTTTTGTGTGTTGCAACAAAAATTGATTGGTTGTATTTGAATTCATATCTAATACTTTCAAGCCATATATAACAGTACTTTATAATAAATATATCTTAAGAAGTAAATATTAAATAGTATGAACAATCTTGTGGGAACCAAATAAATGAGAAGCAAAACAATCGGGTTAAAAAATAAGAAAATTGTATTCTAAAATTTAAAAATAACAAAAAAAGAAAAAGAAAACAGATTAACAAACTAACGAGGAAGCTCAAAATCAGAACCAATGTGAAGCGTGAAAACGACATTTTCTAAAGTTATATATAAATTATTGATGACTTTCACCATCGGTAATATATCGACAATTGTCGCAACAGCACCTATAGAGTATTTGGTAATTTACTAACGCTTTTGGTTCATGTCCATAGTAAAAGTAAATACATAACCCAAATTTTGGGCGGAATTTTACATTATTAACAACCATGTCTATCAACAACATGGCAACATATTAGTGGCAGTTTTGCGTGTCAGTAAATGTGAATTCACATCCTCAAGTTTTACGCGAGATTTCACATTACCAACAACTGGAGTCATCGGTAACATGGCAACAACTACTAAAAAGAAAAAAATCACCCTCAAATTTAAAAAATAGTGATCAAAATTGTGAAATCACTATATTTAAGGGAACAAAATTGCTAAAACAAATGCAAGAGATTAAAAATGCCGAATCACTAAACCATGAGGACTAAAATTGAGAAAAATAAGGTAAGGAGATCAAAGTCATATGGTCACTAAATTAGGAGGACTCAAAATGCAATTACATTTAACTATAGAAGTTGCATATATGAATTTTTAATTATTTCAAGTATAAAATTAAGTGACCGTTAAATAACATAATCGTACATAGTTGGGTAAACTTTTTAAGAAACAAAATGATTTTGTTTTATTTCAAATTTTTAATGTTCACTAATAAAAAAAATCAGTCAATGATATTTCACCAAAAAAAAATCAGTCAATAATATAGTTAGAAATTTTTTTTTGTTCCAAGAGGAAAAAGAAAAACAATCTAGCTACTCAACGCGTCAAGGTACATAAACGCATAGACAAAGGACGAAGGCTGTTTCCAGACCCGCCGAGGAGTTCGATCACGTGCCGCTTGCCTCGCAAGACAATCCGCAGTGTTGTTTTCCTCCCTTGCGACCTTGATAACAGTTACATTCCAATCCTAGCTAAGCATATCCCTCACTTTTGCAATCTCCTCCCTATCTCAGAAGGTGCTAATATCATTACGAAGCTGTAATAGCCGTACCACTTCCTCGCAGTCACACGCACAGATGACATCGTGAACACCCAACTCCCAAGCATGGACCAAACCCAACTCCACTGCCCAAACCTCTGCGAGGAATGCATTCCCACGGGGAGAACTCGCCGACATTGCAGAGCGCCAACCGCGAGCAGAATCAATTAACACAGCAGCCCCACCCATAGTTGCACATCCTGGAATAGAAACCCATCAACCAGCAGCTGAAAAGGTGCCACAAGGACAGTTGTCGCCGAAGGAGAAAGATGCTTTGAACCGAGATGCGTCCGCCAAGCAGCAACATCCGATAAAACCCGCCGCAACACATGGTTCAACTCCCACTTGCTATCCCCCAAACATTGTTCATTCCTCCATCTCCATCCCCACCATAATACAACCACCCCCAAAAGACATTGTTGCTGCCTAAGTAAACTCACGAGCCAAGACGAGAACGGGACATTGGAATCGGGAGGTGGTAAAATTGAGTCAAACTGGCGCCAGAGCAAACAAGAACGGGGACACTCGCGAAAGAGATGGGGCAAACTCTCGACAGCTGCACCACAACGCGAGCAAGAAGCCGACCCGCTGAGATGATTCTGATGCCTCTTCTCATTAGTGGGAAGTCCTTCCTTCATAAGAAGCCGTAGAAAAAATCGAATTTTCTCAGGAACCTTACATCGCCAAACATGCTTCCAGGGCCCCGAATCAATTGCGTCGAAGTCGCCTAATGTTGCATATGCCGAGGATACACTATACCTGTCATCGTTTGCGGCTGCCAGCAAATAGTGTCGTGCCCCCCTGGATGGCTAGGCACCCTAACAGCACAAATCTCCTCCTTGACATCTGACGGTAACACTGTATAAAGCTGCCCAAAATTCCATGGGGAATCCGACCATAAATCTGCCACCCTGGGTCCAGTGTCTGAAACATGCACAAACGAAACTCTAAAGCAGAGTTTACCAGACCCCAACCAGTTGTCATACCAGAGCGATGCAGATCCGTCCCCTAGTTAGAAAAATTATTTAATTATACTTATTAATTAACCATGTAAGTCGTTCATATGAAGTGTTAATTTTTAATAAATTACTTAATTATCTACTAAATATCTCATTATTAATTAATATAAATGTAAATTGAATTAGTTGCATGCTCTTGCAATAAGAACTTAAGTTTTGTTTTAAATTTTTATCATTAATGAATTTCCCATTGACATAACTTGAAAAAATAAATTATTTTTATTATTGAACTAACTAAGCAGTACTACTTATAAAGGGCTACATTATTAATAATTCACTTAATTATGCATTAGTTATTTCATTATTAGTACTATCTATGAGTGTTAAATTAATTAATTGTCAATTGATAACCTATATAAATTACTATTAATTGGATATTTGATTGTATATTAATTATTCATACTTATTTATTATTAGTGTAAATTGATTAATTGAAGACATTTTCTAAGAAAAAATAAAAGAAAATAGACACAACTCACAAGTTTTTATAAAACTCGAGGAGTCGGGGAAAATGAAAAACATCATTAATCATCCATGGTTCTAGCTATTTAGTGAAGAAAGTTAATTTTTTCTTTCTTTCTTGTGAGTTGTGGGGTATCTACCGTTAATAATAATGAAATCCACCCACCGTAAATACTCGCACTAAACAGTAAATGACCGGCTATAACATACACTTCATTCTTATGCACAGATATTGAATTTTCCACCTCATAGTTAATTAAAGGGCAAAGAGAACTAAACGTGGAATTATTAAATTTTGTAAGGTGTTGTGTATTAGTAATAAGTATTAAGGGCACCGGATTTAGTGGACATCACATCACATCATCATCATATTCATGCCTGTGGGGTGGCCAAACTCGTTCACGCGGAACCCGGTTCGGGTTTCCCCACCTCCACCACCACCACGCATTGCAGTCTGAAACATAACGTGACACGACACCTGATGCGCGCGTATTCAATTTGTCCGCAAACGGAACACCTTTTCAGCTTGAAATTTTTGACTCATTATTACTAAAGTTAAAAAAAAGAGAAGAAGCGAAGCTGTAGTTGTAGTTGTAGTAGTAGTAAAAAGAAAAAGCGTTTCGCCACACAACACAACAAAAGACAACAAAGCAAAGCAAAGCAAAAGCGTTTCCCCATCGAAAATCGCGTTTTCTTTTCCTCCTAAGTCCTAAGACAACAAGCCGAGCCGAGCCGAGCCGAGCCGACACATGGGCCCCACCCCCACACTAATAATTAGGTGATCAGAAGGCACACCACATGTTATGCGAGCTCACCACGCGGCAAACCCCACTCACTCGCTTCCTTCATCAATCCATCACACACGTTACCACATCAACGGTGCTGATGATGGATCTTCACCGGAGATTCTCTGAGGTTCATCACATGCTATAATAACCGTAAAACTAGCTCTCATCTATTTCTTCTGCTAATTCAATTCCAAGTAGAAGAAGTGGGACTAGAAAGAAACAGAGACGAAGAAGAAGTTGAAGAAGAAGAAGTTGAAGAAGCGCATTTCTCGTGAGGCCGGGTTTCAATCAGGTGCGACGCACGCCCCGTAATGCCTTCGGACGGAGCAACTTCGGCGGCGACGAATCGGCGGAAGCCGTCATGGAGGGAGAGGGAGAACAACCGGAGGAGGGAGCGGCGCCGGAGAGCCATAGCGGCGAAGATTTACACCGGGCTCAGGGCTCAGGGGAATTACAACTTGCCCAAGCACTGTGACAACAACGAGGTCCTCAAGGCTCTTTGTGCAGAAGCTGGTTGGACCGTCGAAGAAGACGGCACCACCTATCGCAAGGTACCTTCTTCAAACTTGGTGGAGATCTCGTTTCGCATTTCAGTTAACATTCACTGTTCGATTCAAATCTTCCTATAATTGCCTAATTTCTGTTTCCACCGGATCGATCTTGTTTCTAGTTTCTACTTCCAATTAGTTGATTTATTACATGATTAATCTTTGTCTCTTGTGTTGATTCTGTTGTTGTTTAGTCCAATTAGGTCTGCTACATGCTATTCGAGCACGAATAGCATGTTTGGATTAACTTTTCTTTCAATCAATTCTAGAATTCTGGAGCAGAATTTCTCCCCAATGGCTTCAGAATCAATTGTAATTGAAATGTTGGAATCAGGAAGTGGAACTTGCTAAGAATTAGTTAAGCATCTTTGGTAGTTGATATATATGTTTCGGGTTCTGATCTGATGATTGATTATTTGTGAATAGGGATCTAATGCAGCAGCAGCAGCAGCAGCAGGTGCAGGCGGCGGCGACGGTGCAGGAACCTCCACCAGAAACACCCCATTCTCTTCACAAAATCCAAGTCCTCTTTCATCATCATTTCCCAGCCCAATCCCTTCCTACCAAGTTAGCCCAACCTCTTCCTCATTTCCAAGCCCTTCTCGTTTGGATGCCAACAACCTCATTCCATACATGCGGAATGTGTTCCCTGCGTCTCTCCCTCCTTTGAGAATATCAAACAGTGCCCCTGTTACACCGCCTCTCTCGTCCCCGACCTCGAGAAACAATCCTAAACCGATTCCCACATGGGACTCAATTGCCAAGGCATCCATGGCAGCAGCAGCATCCTTCAATCACCCTCTCTTTGCAGCTTCTGCCCCTGCTAGCCCCTCGCACCGCCACCTTTATACCCCGCCCACTATACCTGAATGTGATGAGTCTGACTCCTCCACAATTGAGTCTTGTCAGTGGCTGAACTTCCAGGCGTTCGCGCCCTTCGCGCCCTCTCCTCCATCCGGGATGCCAATCTCTCCAACTTTTAACTTTATAAACCCTGTGATGAGGCAGCAACAAAACATGCCTGATAGCAGGGACCAAGAGATGAGAAGCTCAGAGATAGATTTTGGGGTGCAGGTGAAGCCTTGGGTTGGGGAGAGGATTCATGAAGTGGGGTTGGATGATTTGGAGCTCACTCTTGGAAGTGGGAAGGCACCAACTTAGCTAGCCTGCTACCAAAATTACTCCATGGGAGTTATGTGTGAGTGAGTTCGAGTCCCCAAGATTGTCCATTCAATTGAGGGGTTCAAACGCTACACAGCGTAACGGATAACTTCGTTCAGCTCTCATGGTGGAAGCTGCTAGTCTTTACAATTGGAATGGAGATGGATCAGATGTAATGAGCACTTCATGTTCAAAATCATGTCTAAACTCTCATTTATTTACTCTTAATTATATATATTTATCCAAATTATTTCAAATTAGAGGATTTTAAACATCTAAACAAAAAGACTAAGACTGTTATTATATGATAATTTTTTTTAGGGAAAGACTGTTATTATTTGATTTACTTCCATCCACTTTGTTATTCTTTATTTTGTTTCCTTTCCATTTGTTCACACAAAGGTTTCTCTGGACCAAGCTAGGATAATTCAATGATAGGCTAACTTTAGAGAGGGCAGTGATGAAGATCCCTGAATTCTGAGTCTGTGCAGCCTTTGTGGTGTAAGAGTAGAGGCGCCAACTTGAGCTATGGTCCTAGCTCTTTGATTGCATAATTATAGGTGTACTGATGGTGGTCAATGGATTAGTACTTTAATCTGGGGATTGTACTATCACCCGGATCATTAACTTTAATCCAGATGCTGTTGTCTCTCATGAATCAGGATAGGGTGGTCCTAGGTAAGATTAGTCCTCAGTGTGTGTTTGTATTTACAAGTTGGCTAAAAGTATATGAGGCATGAATTGATCTAAAACACATTCAAACTGTTTGGAAATATGCACTGATAAAAATACAAACACCCTTCGTGGGTTTGAAAGACTCACCTCACCCTAGTTAGCAAGCTGTGCTATAGCTCAATTGTACATTAACTAGACATACAGTGTTGAGTTTGCCTTGGTTGTGAGATTGGCCGGTTGAGAAAATACACAACTCAATCCAAAGTAGGACAGAGGTGCTTCATAATGATAAGTTTGAACTGTGGGGGTTGGGTAGCAAAATATCCCTTTAATATTTCAAAATGTTCAGGAATTTAAAATGCCTACCAGTAACTGGAAACATACAAATTTAAA
Source organism: Acmispon strigosus (assembly GCA_030819835.1). Taxonomy (NCBI): domain Eukaryota; kingdom Viridiplantae; phylum Streptophyta; class Magnoliopsida; order Fabales; family Fabaceae; genus Acmispon; species Acmispon strigosus. The sequence continues at coordinate 59,472,753 of JAUAMA010000005.1, forward strand.
ATGTTCAGGAATTTCTGTTTAGCAAAACAATGCAATCGGATCCTGTCAGCATTGATGATTCCAATAGTATTTACTGTCAGAGGCACCAGAAAGCCCAACTTCCAAATAGAATTCAGATAGAATTATGACATGTTACTACTGACCAATTCCTGAATTTTGCAATATTTTGATTAACTTATCTTAATATTAAAAAAGATAATCTTTTTAAAGCAATTTATTCCCTGCTCTTGGAGAGGCTAGAAAATTGGGTGAGGAAAAAGCCATGAAAAGCAACAAGGCAAGACAAGGACACTAACACTAGGAATATGTCCAAAAAAGCCTTCTTGAGACTGGAGTATGGAGGCTCCAACAGCCCTCTCCTCTTATTGAATAGGCCATGAACTCATCATAATACACTTGTATCATGCTAGTCTTCCAAAAAAAGTGTAACATCATAAAAACAATGGGACATGGAAGCATTATCAATTGTACAAGATGTATGATAAAGTGGGAAATCTATTACAGAACAGAGAAACAGGCTAGAACAGCAACCTAACAGTAATTGTCCCAAAAGAAACATGCAGCTTCACGTGGGAAGCTTCAAAGAACAAGATAAGACCTATTATTTTATGGTTAGGTTAGGTGTCATTAGCATACACACAGATCAAGAAAGAATAAGCTTGTAGACAACATTATAATAAGAAATAGTAATACAATCAACCCCACGTTTTGGAACCTTCAGTCATTGAATCTTTGTCGAATTCAGAAGTTCATTTTCTACCTTTTTCTCCTTAACCTCCGTTTTGAATTCGTTTTTGATTGTCACACTGCATTTCTGGTACCTGAAGCATGTTACTAGGTGATCATTAACGAGTCCTGCTACTTGCATGAATGAATAAACTACCGTTGGTCCCACACATTGGAAACCCCTCCGCATCATGTCCTTGCTAATGAGTTCTGCTTTTGGAGTCTTCACAGGTACTTGGCGTCCATACCGAAATTCATTTCTTATTGGTTTGTGGTTAACAAATCTCCAGCAATAATTGCTAAATGAACCAAACTCCTGCTGGACCTGTAAAAGGACAAATTATGGCCATGTGGTTTTGGAATGCATTTATGTTGAGCCAATTATGAACATATTATTAGCATGTCTGTATCAGGTTTTGTTTCAACAGACTCATAAGCAATTCATAAAAGTTTCTCCTGAAAATTGATTCTAGCGAAAGGTTACGGGAGTTAGTTCTGGAGTTACCTTAAGTAGTTGTTTAGCATTTTCGACGATGGCGCGGAGCTTTGGTTCTGATAACAATGGTTTGCCATTTATTTTCGTTGTTAACAACTCAATCTCAGTAAACTGTGCAATTGACGATGGATCAAAGTTTTCAAAAAGCTTCCTATAACAGATTTCAAACAATGATAGTCAAATAACATGTTAAGTGTCATGCTTTAAAAAAATGTTAGCAGATTTAGAGATGGACATGCCTGAACATGTCTCTCTGGTTAATAATTGCTGGCCAAGTGTGTTCTGCTAACGCTTGTGAGAAGACTAGAAGTTCAAATAGCTTTCTATCATCATCAACTGGAACGCCCCATTCTTGATCATGGAAAGCACTATACAGAGGGTCTGTTAAGAATGAAATAGCATTTCTCAGTCATGCAATCCTATCAGTGGGGTAACAGGAACCTACGTGGCAGCATCCTTAACCGAAAATGAAGTTTCCAATCCCTTAAATAGAGTATGTTACAATATTGGAAATTACGAACCATACTGAAATAGATAACCAAAAGCCAAAATGTGCTTCATGCTTGATGCCCAAACAGCCAAACGTGTAATTAAATTCGTAGTAAAAAAGGACAAAGTGTAATTTAATAAAAAAATACCTAAGGTTAAATAACAAAATATTTTATACACTCAAGATTATTAAGACAATTAAGATGAGATGAATTAATATATTGATTTTTAAGAAGTTTATATAGTATTCCATGTTAACCTTTAACTAATGTATTGAGTAGTGAATTAATTATTAGTTCAAAACTTTAGAATTACAAAAACTAAATAAATACAAGGTGTATTTGGAAGAAAATAATAAATATTCCTAAAATTTAGTATGATGTCTTATATTAAGGAAGACTAACAATGTCTCTAGGGGGTTTTATAAAAAGGAAATGAGAGAGTAACATTGTTTAGCCTCATGTATTATGTCTTTAAATGTCACTATTGACAATGATTTATAATTATGTATTTTGAAAGTGAAAATTAACAAAGGTTTAATTACATTTTGGTAATTATAATTTCAGGAATGTGTAATTTTGGTTTGTATAGTTCAATTACTACTTTTAAAGTTGAACAAATTAATTTAGTCCAAATATTAACGAATTTAGTCTAAAGGTCATCCAATAACTAATGAAAAAATAGAAATATATAACTTTTTTTTATGCTGAAAGCACTAATTGTCTTGAATTGTCGTTAATGTAAAAAATTGTGATCCCTATCAATGTTTTTTCATTAATTATTAGATAACAAGTCAGTATGAAAATCGAATTTGTTCGATTTTAATAGTAGAGGCTGAATTTGAGTGATTGAAACTGTTGGGACTAAAAGTGTAATTAAGTAATTAATAAAATACATGATTTAATTATCTTGAATTTTAAATTCTTACCCAATTAAATGACTTTATATATTTAATAGAATTAGAATAGAGGCAGGCACCGACGACATTAAAAAACATGGCGGCGGCGAGAGCTAAGTGGTTAGGTTTAGTAAGGTGGGAGCACAGTTACCGGAATTGGGTGTGATCCAATCACACCTCTTGGGCGGTGCTGAGGCGTTTGTAGGCGGAGACACGGTGGCTGCATCGGGCACAACCCTCGCCGGCTTGCACCTCGCGCTCCTCCTACTACTTGCATTTGAGTTGACCTTTTTGAGCGATGATGAATTGGTGGAACATGAATCCGAGGAGCACGTGCTGTCCAAAGACACGTTACACCGCACAACAATGGAGTCAGAGATTTCCTGCACGTGTTTTCTCATCACGCGTTGTTGTTGCGGATTCTTCGTCGGGTTCTCCTTCTTCTTGCTGGTTCGCGGTTCAGCCGTAGCCGGTTTAGCAAAAGGGTGAACGGCGGCGGGCATTTTCGGTATTTGAAATTATTCCCTCCGTTCTAAAATACAAGTCGTGGTGGTCGATGGTGTGTTTGGTTTGAGGGTGCTGAAATATAGGGATGGAAAGGGGAGTAGGAGAATGGTTAGGCGAAGGGTCAGAGTCAGAGGCACACACACTTGTTGTGAGTGTTGGGTAAAAGTTAAGAATCATCGGGTGTGAGTGTTTGGAGAGTTGGTTACCGTTAAGTAAAAGAATCCAAAGCTAGCTCCAACACCAACAGCAAAGGCCACGTAATCGTGTTGTTCGGTAACCAACGGCTATAGCCATCAACGACCAGGTCCATCTACATTCTAGAATTCTCGCTGCTCATGGGCTACTGGGCTGGGCCTTCTTCCCTTTTCTACGGCCCAAATCAAAATTGTTGTCAAACTAGTTTCAACAACAGTGAATCATGACATCAACAGATAAGCTAAACAAGGTGTCTCATACCTAAACAATTTCAAAATAGTTATCGTTGTGTCACCTAGAAGTTTTGTCAATAGTTTTGAAATATTAGATTTTTGTTTTAAAGTTAGAATTATTTAGTTATGATAAGATAAGATAAGAGATATAGATTAATTTTATGGATAATGTTTGTAGATAACTTGGTGATAATGACACTTATCAATAAGTCAAATGTAAAACACATCAAACTAGTCAAATATTAAAATGTCGCAATTTTTAAAAATTAGTTAAAGCATTTTAAAATTGTGAAGCATCTTTATGGAAAAGGAGCGCGTGATTATTTTATTTGGTGTTAGATCTGCATAAGCAAAACCAAGCTTTCGTGTTCCTAATCTCTCTTCTCTAATGAAAAACCCTAAATCTATCTATCTATCATGAAAAGGAAGACGAATCAGTAATCCGCAGTAGCATCATCTACAATCAACTATGGAGTCAGAACTGAAGGACCTGAATTCGAAACCGCCGAAGCCAAACGGCAACAACATCGTTCGTGACGATCGTCCTCTGCTGAAGTCGGATTCGATGTCGTCCACCTCCGAGAGCGTGGAGGAGCTGGAGAAGAAATTCGCCGCGTACGTGCGGCACGACGCATACGGAACCATGGGGCGCGGAGAGTTATCCACCAAGGAGAAGCTCTTGCTGGGTTTCGCCTTGGTCACTCTGCTCCCGATCAGAGTCGTTCTAGCATTCACCATCTTGCTATTCTATTACTTGATTTGTAGGGTTTGTACACTCTTCTCCGCGCCTAACCGTGAGGACGAGCAGCAGGAAGATTACGCTCACATGGGTGGGTGGAGGAGGGCCGTCATCGTTGCCTGTGGAAGAGCACTCTCCAGGCTCATGCTTTTCGTTTTCGGCTTTTATTGGATCCCTCATTCTCAAACCACTCTGGTACCACCTTTTTCATTCATTTGCTGCAACTTCAATTGAATGTTATGCATGTTCATTCACTTCAGAACAGTAGCTTTGTCTATGATATGAACAAATAAGAAGAACAAAATGTCATTTATTTGCTTATTGTGCTTATATTTGAAACATAGGTTCCGTTATTTTTTCTTTCCTGTTGGTAAATGGTAATAATATACCTACTGATAGACAGTGCCTCCGTTTAGGATTGGATGGAATTTAGCGTGTGCTTCTCATTTTAATTGATTAACAGTATGTTTAGTTTTGCGGTGAAGTAGCGGAGAATCACTTCAATTTAGAAGCTATGAGGCTTAGCTTTTTTTTTAAATGTGTCTTGAGTTTTGTGACAGCCGTGAAACCAAACACCCGCGAACACCCGCGAACACGTGCCCAGCTAGCCCTATTTGAAATAAAGATTTTATTCTTTTTTATTTCCTCTTAGTAATGATATACAAGTGAAGCGACAGTGCCTCCTTTAAGGATTGGATGGATTCTAGGAGTTACTTGATAACAAGCTGCTAGTCAGCTTGTTATTATATGTATTTTGCAATCGAAATGTTCTTTCTGTCTTAGCATTTGATTTTAGTTCTGCTTACTTCTTTTGTCTACTTCAATTTAAGGAGGAAGAGAAACATCAACCTGAAGAGGTGGGGAGACCTGGCGTGATAATATCTAATCACGTCTCATACTTGGATATTTTGTATCATATGTCTAACTCGTTCCCAAGTTTTGTTGCTAAGGTTTGTGATGTGGCAACTTTTCCAACAAAAAAAAAATGCATCTGGTTCATATGTATGTTGCTGACTTTATCTTTTTAACTTTTTATTTCAATCTCGGATTTCATTGATGAAGAGATCTGTCGCTAAACTTCCTCTCGTTGGTCTCATCAGGTGAGTTGATTTATGATTTTTATTGGTTTCTCTTATGAATTATTTGGATCATTGCAAACTTAAATCTTATTCATTCATCTGAGTTCTTTAGATCCTGAGGCGCTCTGCCCTTTATTGTTTTCTTAAATCTCATTTCAAAATTGGACCTTCGTATGAGTAGTGATTGACTTGTAGAGTTGTAGTTCTTAAAATGAGAATGCTGCATTTTATACGATTCAATGTGTAAAACCTTTTCATTGTAAGGGATTATTCAAAACCGAAAGCTTAAATATTTTGGCATGTTTTTTTGTGACAGCAAGTGCCTTGGTTGTGTCTATGTACAGCGGGAATCAAAGACATCGGACTTCAAGGGTGTTTCAGGTGCATAGATAATTGGTTTATGTGCACACTGTAACAATTAGGAAGTTGTACACAAGTTAAATGAAGTACTAAAATGCAAAATCCTTTGTCTGTACACTGTTCCTCTGCCTTGTGTGGTTCTTCGCATTATATTTTTAGTTGCATGCTAAATGCATGAGGTCATTTGCATTTTGAGTTTCTAAATTTTATGTGCTTCAAGTGTTTCGTCCAAATTGTTTATTGCAAGGTATAAATTAGATTAGTCATTGTAAAATTCTATACACCATTTGTAAAAAGAGAATGCCCAATCATTGGTGGTAATATATGAAACACCGACTAAGACACGGACACCAGACACGACAGACACTGCGACTTAGCTAATATCCAAAAAATAGGATACCGACACACCACATATTTATATATTAATTTTTTTATTAATATAACAAATCTAAATTGAGAATTAAGATGTATATATATATATATATATATATATATATATATATATATATATATATATATATCTTCACTTTCTCTAATTCAATACAAGTTAATATTTACAACTTTCTTATGTTGGTGAGCCTCCACAAAAAACACTGAGGCATTATTTCACAAAAGAAAATCTCTAAGATAAGTTGATGATTCATATTTTTTAAGACAACTTGAGAGATTTGGGAAGATATTTTATAGATTTGATTTTTAGATGATTTTTTTGAATTTGAGTATATAAATAATTTGACTTTTCAAAATTAAAAACTATTATGAAATGCGTGTGCTAGAGGTGTCTAGCCAAGAAGAGGTGTTGGCTCAGTCCCTCGAGAAGAGCCTGAGCTGTGTCCAAGGAGTATCCGAGTAAGAAAAATCATTTTCTAATAAACACACTGCAAAAAGGTGCCCAACACGTGTAAAACAAGTGTTAGATGAGTGTCGGTGTTGGTCAACTTTAATGTTCAGAGGTGTCGGTGCTTCTTAGGTACTGGTAATTAAGGAATTTAACTTGCCATAAAAGTATCATTCAATCTGCTTGCTGGTATCATGTGATTAATTGACATTGGTAGTATTTGAATTTCCTTTTTGGTTTGTCGATATATTCATGCTATTTGTTGCCTTTTAGAGGTGCCCCGGCGGTCTTCCTGTTATGCATTTTCAGTCATGTTAGTCAGTCAAACTAGGATCTTCATACCCTGTACAATAGAAGTTATTTTTTACTATTGTTGGAACTGGTGGTTAGATTTGACATTTATCCCATCTTTTACTCTGGGACATAGAGATAGGTTGACGAAATCTCTGGGTAAGCTAACAATGTGAACTTTCTTCGTGCAGCTGTTGTCACTGAAAGAATTCGAGAAGCTTATCAGAATAAATCTGCTCCATTAATGATGTTATTTCCAGGTTATCATCCTTTTGTTTTGTTATTTTCTTTTGCCTCAGGGGGTGGATCAAATTCATCCTTTTGTAACAAAATTAAGGTTTGATTTCTCAAATTGGAGCATGGGTTTGGTACCCTGATGTCTCCAACATATAATAAATAATAAATCTTATTCTAAAAAAGAGGAGGCTATAGTTAGTTGGTAAATATCCTGATGTAGATTTTTAATTACTTGTAATTTTTTGTAAAATTTATTTGATGATTACAGTTGCTGCATTTCTTTACCAAGTTTATCCTATTTGTTAGATTATTACTGCCTCCATGTTTTCATCCGCAGGCAGAAGTTTATGTTTTATCTCACTGTCTTTTGTTTTAAAATTCTTATTTAAAATAAAGATACATTTGTTTAGTTCATTTCTTTGTGGCTTCATCTCTCATTTTTTTTACCTTCAAATGTTACTCTATGTACCTTAAAACTCTTTTCATTTATTTACTTAGTCTGCTGCTAGTATGTGAGTTATTTATCACATATGGTGGCTCTAAACACGGGTCATATTATTGGCAATATGTCTCTTTGCTTATTGTATCTGTGAGTAAATTATCAGAAGTGATTTGGATTATCTAAATTATTCATATCTATTAAATGAATGTTCTTTTGATCATTTAATTTAATACTATTTGGTGTTCCGCAGAAGGTACAACCACAAATGGCGATTTTCTTCTTCCATTCAAGACTGGTGGTTTTTTGGCAAAGACGCCAGTACTTCCTGTAATTATAAAATACCCTTACCAGAGATTTAGCCCTGCCTGGGATTCGATATCTGGGGTTAGTACTTCTATAGTAATTAAGTTTCATGTTTTTGATGAACTCTGATTATAAAAGCTAGTCCTGCACCCACCATCTAAGCTGCGCTACTTTGTTAAATATTTTATATTTTGAACCTAGAGTTGTACCTTTGATGCTAAAATTACTTGATTTATAAACCTCGTTAATTGAGGTTTGATTTCATGTTTGAAAATTGAGAAGAAAGCTTGTGGAACTCTTTACACTCACTTTGGCTGCATTTCCTAGCTGGAACTTCTTGGTCATTACTGCAAATGAATAGTAGAAGCATTTCCTTCCTGCTTTTGTAAATTTTAAAATGTTGTTGGTATCCAGGAAAATGAAGACTAGCTTGCTTCAAAGTATACTGTCCTAACAATCTAAGAGAAGCGACTTACATCTGTTGTTATCCTTTTTTTTGTGTGTAAAATGCTAATGAAGTTTATTTCCTCAGATCCTTTTGCTTATCTAATTTGGAGTTATTGTCATCTTTAGCATTGTTTGTTTTTATTCTTAATTTTACTTTACATTTATGTTGCCAGGTACGCCATGTGATATTTCTCTTGTGCCAGTTTGTAAATTACATGGAGGTGATACGATTACCTGTATACTATCCCTCACAGCAGGAAATGGATGATCCCAAAATATATGCCAATAATGTGAGAAGGTTGATGGCTACTGAGGTATTTATTCTGGTTTCTTAGTGGAAATAGACCCTATAATGTTTACTTACTGGAGAGTTGATTAAATAGTTAGGAAGGATATGGGGGTTAGCCTGTTCTATAGCTCGGGTTGATCCTTACACGTATAAATTAAAAGTGTGTAGGACTCGACACAGTTACACTACTCAATGATTCTATACGAAAGTTATTTTGATCTATTCGTCTATTGATAATTTTTATTGATTATTTCTGCATTCAAAAGTTTGTGAAAAAAGGTAAGTACATAATTAAGTGATTGGTATTTCTTTTGTTTGAAAAGTTTACTGTGAATTAATTTTGTAAGTTTGTCAGAGTAGAAACTAGAAAATATGCATAGCACTAACTATAATTTCAACTGTGGATTTTTTTAATTGATTAATTTTTGGAGAGCGCAGTACAACAGATAGTTGTATGCTGCATTCGGGAAGGATGAATCGCTCCCGAAAAGGAATCTATTGACTCTCCCCCAATTTCTGGAGAATCCAGCTACAGGAGAACCGGGAACGGAGAGCTTTCCCAAATGTTAGAAAATTAGGACTTCATATTTTACGAGTCTTATGATGTTAACTTGGTAGTCTTGGTAGTGGGGCTTGTACTAGTTTTTACATCCCTAATTTTTCATGAAAACTTTGTTTCCATGGAAATTTATTCGTTGGAAATGTATTGACTAATTTATGGAGGCAGTGCTTCCTTCCTTGTAGCGGAGGGGAGTAACATTTATCGTTTTGGTTAACTATTATTTCATAACTGCTGCTGATACCAGCTTAATTATGTTCTGCTTGCAGGGTAATTTGATACTCTCTGATATTGGGCTAGCTGAAAAACGAATATATCATGCTGCTCTCAATGGTAATAATAGCCTGCCTAGTGTTTTGCATCCGAAAGACGATTGATAATTTCATGGCCCCGGTCTCAAATGATATCTAGTTCCAGTCGAGTTTTAGTTTTAAACTTAGTATTTGCTTATATGAATGGACGACTCGCATGAGGGGCGTTGATAGATAATATTACATTTACCTAAACATCTGGATGCTACTTTGTGTAATTTTATTGTGAATAGTATGAAGGATAATGTGATTTAATTGCTGGTGAATTCTAGTTGAGGCACACAATTCAAGAGTCAAAAGTTTTATCATTTGTTGATTGTGATAAATATCCTAACTCATTTGAGAAAAGCCATGTAACAATAGATCTGAATCTTCTGTTTCATGTTCCTGCAGGTTTGTTTTCCCAATGCTAGTTCTTCGGATTCGTGGTCTGTATATTCATTGTATGGTTCTATTTATATGAGGAAAAAAACAGAAATTAATATAGAAAATTCTCTGGCACAGAACAAATGTTCACATTTGGAAATGTTGTATCTGATAACTGCTTCTGGAGCATTAATGTGTTGCTGAGCAGTGGCTCGTTGTAGTATTAGTAGGATCCTCTCAAATATAGGGTGTTCTAAAGAAACTTGCTGTTGTTTTCATTTCATGATGTTCAATTAGTTAGAACAAGGTTAGGGCTACGTCTGTTTTTCTTGTGGTGAGGAGGGCCAAAGCTCATTCAAAGTAAGCCAGTGACACTTCTTTTATAATGAACAGTACTGCTCCTTTAACTGTGTATATAAGCCAACTTATTGTAGAGATAGTCTCAGTTCAGAGAACTTTGTAATAGAAAAAATAGAAGGTAAAAACTTCTTTCCTTTTTATCTTTGCACTTGACAGACATTAGAAAACCTACGCCTCAGTGTTCACTTTTCCCTTGGGGGATGGGTTGGTCTTGCTTTTGATGATGTAGCTGTCTCAGTTTAGTTTTTTTTTTTTGGCAGGTTCGGTACTTTATGCAATTTACTTGTTTTTTGGATTTTATCTCTGCTTGCGAATGCCTACCCTAATTTTCTGCTTGAAAGCTGATTTGGACTCTTGGAGGAAATCAGGAATAAGGTTAACAACGTGACTTGCGTGAAACTCTCTAGCCTCTTCAAGAGAGTTTCCTTCTCTTCTCATTGAGAGATCTTAATCTTCTAAGTATGGTTCTTTTTCTGTCTTTTTTTTTTCCCACTCCTTTTCGCCCTCACTGCCAACGTCAAACCACCTCTCCTCCTGTTCTGTCAGAGTTGCTGCTTCTGGTGGCCTCTTGTAAAAAACGTTTTTCATCAAAAAGTTTGGTTTTGATATATTTGGATTAAGCTAAGAAAATGTGAAGTTGGAATCTTGAGGTTTCGCAGCACCATTTATCTATGGTTCTTTGCTTCTACTTTTCTATTAAATTCTCTAATGCTCAGTAATTTGATTGTATTGTGCATTTGTAACTCTCATTAAGATGTGGATACCCTTAACTTACCCTGTAAGTGCTGTTTGACTTGAGTTTAACCTTTTATCTATTATCTTTGACAAAAAAAATCATGACACATGTAATTTAAAAAGGTAAATTCGTAATATAAACTAACAATATGATCATATCACGAAAATGTGGTGTCACATGTAAGTCGTAAGTCCACGTGACAACATATATAATGTCAATTGAATTTGCGGTAAAACTTCACCATCCACCTTAACAAAAACAACCCCAGTTTAGTATGGTGTATGTTTGGTTACACGATTTGCAGAAAATTCAAGACATGTTTATTCAATAACTTCTAACAGCGTGGTTAGAACAGTCTCACATAGAATATGGTGCTACCATGGGCTTCTTCCCTGTGGACAATGTTACATTGCAATATCTCAGGCTAACGGGAAGAAGTGATGAGACTGTAAGTGTCAAATAGTTTATTATTTGCTATAAAATGATAATAGAACTGTTTGACCCCACCTTGCCTAAAAATGCATGTTCGACCCGTATTTAACAATATACATCAAGAATGAACAGTATATTGAAGTCACAAAAATAAAGTAATGGGATAGATTAAGTGGATACACAGACTACAGCTTGAACTTAGTTGCTTTCCCTTCCCTGTACATACCCGAAAAGAAATTTACATGTTTATGGAATCACTCATTTAAATTCTATTGCAACGAAATTAGCTACTGCTTTATAAAGTAAACCTTCCACTTCCTCAATATTGGTGTTGCACTTCCTCAAGTAGCTTCCCATAAGCTATCAACGAGAGCTTTTCATCAATATTGGTAATTTGACAGAAATTATAGAGCACCCGTCATATTGAATTGAGTCCATGCCTCCTGCATTGTAAAATATAGACTAAGCTATTCGTTTTATGTGAAGAAAAAGTATGGGCTCTTTTCCACCAAAGGTGCTCAAAAGAACTCCAATATGACAGAAAAATGGTCTTTCCAATTCAAGTTCAGCATATGTTCGTTTTGTTGCTTGTGAACTTATTAAGATGTCTTAATCTTTTTATTCCTAATAGGATAAAAGGCTTTGTGCCATTCTATCACCAACTGCAACTAGATTTGGCGCATGGGAGTTTTTTGGATAGAAATCATCTAGCAGAAAGTTCATATTAGTGCTTCAGTATATTTTTTAAGAAATAGAACGTGTATTTCTAGTTTCAAGCAAGATTCTAGACATAGCCAATGAAAGAGATATAGAATGATTGAAATGTTAATGCTAATAAGTTTCCACACACGTTACCTGTAAAATATCAAAAACTTTTTCTGCAATGTATTTTTGGTCTGAAGTAGCACCCTTTTGCTGCAATTTATCTGGATGCAGACTGAGTAATGCTCTTTGATAAGATCTTTTCACCGCATTCCCTTCAATTATATCAACAAGAGGCACAGGCTTCCAGCCACACCCCGGCCAAAGCACCTTTATTCATTTTAACAAGAGCAAGTACTTAGCATGGAGCTATGGAAGTCAAAAGCTTAACTAAATATATGGTTAAAGCCATATCAGAATGCTTTCTACTTGTTGACAAGCAAGAAGAAGAAGTGGAAGTTCAATTAAGTGGGGTAGGAATAGAAGGAGTAAAGAACATTTTTTTATTTTTTCTTACGTGTTGTAATGTTGATAGCAGCGAGCGCATGTTTCCTTCCTTCCCTTTAGACCATTGTTGTATCTTCCTGTCAATGACCTAAATTGTATGCAGAAATGTATACTTAGTAATGCTGTTCTTCTATAACCTTGAAACAAACAGAGCATGTGTAGGTAGGTTACTTGGAATTCTTGATTTTTTTGGTTTTGTAAGGCCTCATCCTCATCTTGTGCTAATACTTGTACCTGCAAAATCCATTCAGGAGGTTTAGGCACATAAAAGGCAAAAATTTAGCACTTACAATTGGAACTTATTCAATTGAATAATGGATTATACCGTGAAATTCCCATGGAAGGACTCATCTATATCTTCCATAACAGTGAATGATATGTCTGGAATTGCTGCTAACAAAATCAAGTGTTCTATCACATAATAAAATCAATTTTCAACTGATGGATATTGGTATTCGGATAACTAAGCAATACCTGAAGCTGAGAAATCATCCTGCCGCTGGGACAAATTATTAGCAGAAACATTGGTGGTCTCTGTTGCAGAGTTCTCAATCTTAGTCTGTTCAGGATCATCTTCTACCTGGGAGAATTGAAAAAAATCTTAAACACCTCTGGTAAACTGTTGTGAAACTAGAATCAATGAAATTTCCCATAAAGCATATTCAAACTATCAGGATATCCTTTTTAAAATATGTGTTTTCTCTTCTAGTCATCATCTTCAGCTGTGACAACGCTTACATTATTCTTTGTTCTTGAAGCTCGTCTCTGCTTGTATGTAGAATTCTGAAGTCGAGATTTGGAGTCAACTCTGGGTTTTGTTACAGGTTCTTGGTTGAAAATCTGAACAAATTCTTTTACCTTTCCTTTGACTCGACCTTTCCCCATATTCTCCCCTAAGCTTGATGAAACTTGGGAGTTAGCTTTACTGTGTCCTCCATCTCTCAAGGAGACACTCTTTCTTAATGGTTTCTTTGGAATCATGGTATCATCAAAAGTTGAAGACAACTTTTGTGTGCTTTTCGTCATGTTTTCTTCTCTTACCCTGCTAGTCATCTTCTCATCATAATCTGACATATGAAATCAAGCACAGGATCAAGGAGCAGTAAAGTAGTAAAGATATGCAGGTATATCATATATACAAAAAAAGGGATTCACTTAGAGCATGTTTAAAAAACATAATCAATTCTGTACAATCAATTCTACTGAATTAAAATCGATTCTAACTAGTTGAAATGATTGTTGGGTGTACCGGTAAAGTAGAATCAATAATATAGAATCAATTCTACTTGCCACAAGAAATAGTCGCTTCTGAGTTAAAAGTTAAAGATAATTAATTATGAGATTTTACAACTGAATTTCATCACATTATCCTAAAAAATTCACTTTTCCATAAAGGTACCCCAACATAAGTCACATTATTTTAACTCATGTTTACGATGCACAATTTTAGCAGAATCAAATCTGTCCAGAATCAATTATGGCAAGGGTTCTTAATTTAATAACTTTGTACATATTAAGAATTTAATAACTTAAACGGTTGAATCAGCAAAACTCTGTAGTTGGCTTTACCTTCACTTCGATTGATCAGAAAATGTAAAGATTTGGATCCAAGTCTCTGAGTTCCTATTCCTGCTTCAGCTTTTCCATAGAAGTCCATCTTACTCATAGAATCAGTACTTGATTCTGTTGTAGGATCGCATGAGATAGGGCGACCAGGAACATTTCTAGAAATAGTTTGAGAGCTATTTAATGTATCCGGTTGAGCTTTGGCAGAAACTACCTGTTCCACTATCTGGTCTGAATCAGTTGCAGAAGTAGTTGACACATCTTGTTTTCGATTTTCGGAACTGTTTTGTGTTACAGGATCACTATCATTTTGTGTGGTAATCTCACTGACCACCCATTCCTCATCAGTGCTTGAGCATCTCTCAAGTTTAACCTTATCTTTCATCCTTGAGATTCTCTCAGTCCTAAGAGGCATCATCAATGGCACTACCCCTTTACTTGCCCATTTGTATATTGAGAAATGGAAGGTATTAGGAGAAACTTCAGTAATAGATGTTTCTTGTTTCATGTTGCTAACTCCTTTGTTGTCTGCTTTATCAGATGTGCTCAAGTTTGAAAACTCCTGTGATAGAAGACTTTGCCTGTAAGATGGTTTTGAATCATTCTTTAACTCCTTGCGTTGAGCTGCCACAGTTGAAAATCTAGATGAATGAGAATCTGGAGAACCTAATGGATTTGAAGCAGTGATACCATCGTGGATGTCGAGTGGCTTCCTAGTAGTTGGAGAACCCAATCTTCGAAGATCCACCCCTTTTGTCAATTTTGTAGGAAGGCTGATCAGTTGAATTTGGTAGAAGTAAGCATCAATGGCAAATTGAAGATGAACAGAGCTAAGGCATTAATGCATTGCATTGAAATTCAAACCAACCAAAATAAGAATTTCTCATCTTGCTGGGCAATAGATAAGAAGTTGGAAAGAGACACCTTAACATGGCGTTCATCACATCTATTATCTATATTAAGGGGTTATCTAACTTACATGAGATTATAACTCAATAAACATTAGTGAATCAATAAGATTATTTATAAAAATTCAAGGATAAATGAAATTATTAATATAAATCTATTTATCTTAATATAAATATTATTGATTCACTTGGGATGGAGTCTATGGGGTAAGTTAGACTATTCCTGTAATAAAATAAGATTTATGTCACCATTACACATGTGCTATTAGAGTAATTCATTTTGAACAAAACATACACTACTTTAGGTATTATTTATGTTGTTGTCCAATAAAAAAAACTTATTTACCCATTTTCATAAAATTTTATTAATATGATAACTTCCTCGGCCTCTCATTTTCAACCGACATATTTTGTTGTAATAAAACAATCATAAAAACTGCATATGTGGAACTGTATCTTTTTTTTTGGTTACATGTGGAACTGTATCTAGGTTTTCTCCATTTATTTTCCCATCCAAAACAACATTTTTTTAGTTAGTTTTTCAGCAATCTTAGTAAATATATCATGCCAAATATCAAATTAGAGATATTGAATAATCACACATAATATATTTATATATGAAGAAAAAAAAAATGATGCAATCTCAATGTAAATTATGTTTCAACATGCATTCAATACATTTCGGCTAAATCAAAGACTAAATATTTTTTAATTAAAATTTAAAAGAAATGTAACTATTTGTGACTTCATGTGACTTAATATGAGAAGAAAAAACTCTTTAACCAATTTCTTACCACTTAGTAATCGTGAGTAATCGAATGATTAGTTTCACGGTTATCGACTATGTGTACAGCTTAGATAACACTGAAAATTGTTACCAAATAAATTTAAAAATTAAAAACTTTCAAAAAAATACATCGTAAAATTGCTTTTGTAATCTTCAAAAGCTGAAAGAAGTGGAAGAGGGAAAGTTATTTGGATAAGGTGAGTATGAGGAGGGAAAACCTGAAAGCTGGAGGGAGAGAAGATGGAAGAGGTTCAAGTGCAGCGAAAGCGGAAGGTTCAGCAGAATCGCGCCTCTTCGGGGTTGAACAACCACTCCGACTACACTCCTCTCCTCCTCCAAATATATCATCATAGAAATCATCATTCTTGCTTGCATAGTACCGCCTCCTGCTGTTACTGCTTCCTCCTCCACCATTATTATCCTCTCCCCCAAACACCGGTTTCTCTTCACCTTCTTCTCCGCTCAGACGTTCATTGTTCACCGCCGACCGCCGCGGCGGCCCCCCAAACACGTCGTTGAAATCAACGTCCGAGTTCCTCTGCGGCGTGCTCGGATTCGACCTCCGAATTAGAATGCTCTCACGTTGAGAAGAATTAATAAAGCTCTCCATTGAACACGAAAGACAAAGTGATAATAAAGCGAGATTCAGAATCCAAAATCTGGCGGGAAATTGTTGGTGAAGAAGCAGAGCATTGATTGCTAGCAAGCAGAGACAACAATGTGAAATGAGTGGAGTGAGAAACTTTTGAAATTGGGGAAGGAAGAAGACAATGGTGTGTATGAGAAACCACAAAATATGAGTGAATGTCGATAGAGTGCAGAATTTCAAGAGGATAAAATAGAATTTCAAAAGTAGTGATGTGATACTGATACCTCACGCACTCCACTCCTTGTTTTCATTTTGTGACCTACTCTGTCTTTTTCTTGGCCTAAAAGATGAATATTAATATAATACTATAATCACACATTTTTCCATATTTTAAACAAAATCAAACAAGCCAAACTTGGTTGAAAATTTCAAGTGCCAAACCATTTCAAGTGCAACCATTCATTTAAGTTCCAGCTCAATGCCCAAACCAACAAGCAACCAAACAATGAAACAACATTTAAGATGGGAAGTAGGTTTCAAACTAATTTTAGGTTCAGATCATGAGACAGCTGAACAAATATGATTAACATCTTTCTTTTCTTGTAACTATATCGACAATTTTTATTTAGATTCACATGATGTTGTATTGAGACAAAAAGGATATATATTTTGTACAGAAACAAATACTACCAAAGAAATGATCCCAGAGAATAAAAAAAAGATGCATTAATGACTTGTCTGGGATGTGTTGAAAGCTATTCCGGGAGGCGTTCATGTGTCTGACTTGTTTTGTTGAGATTTTTATTATTCAGTCACTCACAATTTGACCACAAATTTAGGTATAGTTTGTTCAAAAATATGTGCAAAACCAAAATCGTAGTCCACAATCCATGGTATTCGCAGTTGTAAGAAAGGAGCAGATACATACCATATTTTATAAAAAAAAAAGGTATTCTGCAGTCATTGAAATCAAAATTTGATTAGTTTGACTTCAATTTAAGGGAAAGTGTTAACAATAAATACTTATTAACATAAATGCAATAACAAAAATTCTATCCCACTAAATGAGACCGATTATATGAACCACACGACTCCATCGACTCGAGAATTAGGTTACCTCAACTACTTTACAGTATTAAATTAAACATATAACTTTCCTACTTTTCTCATGTATCGAGCACGCTAAGGTAATAAATCTCTGAAAACAAAATATACGACCCTCAATAGTGCAACATAACTGCAATAGTGAAAATATACTTGGGCCTAATTACTAGTGAATCTGTCTGAACTGCAATTGATCATTTGTTCCTATGTAGTTGAGAGGCACATTTCAGCGTTAAACAAAGGACCTCTCATCATGAAATCTCAGTCACATTCCGTATCTACAGACTGTATACATATTTAACTGTTTACTCAAGGATCTTTTTCATTCGATAGGGGGAAGTCGATGAGCACATCTTTTAAAAGCTAGACACCGAAGCCTGAATGTTTCAGCAGTCGCCAAAAAAACCACCCGAACCGTGCATAGGAAATATCAATAACTTTAAAAGTTCATGAACGGCAGGCATTAAATATTTGCCCCCTCATTGCATCAATCGGCATGTGCTCAAATGTGTAACGCTCAGGACCAAAATACACTCCTGTTCTCTCCAAAAGCGCAACACCTTCGTCCCTACCATATCTTGAGGCATATAGTCTCAGGTATTCGATGTCCTAAAGAAGGCACAAAAAATGGAACTTAAGATCATAATGTAAAAGAGAAACTACTAGCAACTTATGCCAGCACATGCCATGAAAATAGAGCTTCATGCAAGGAACATAGATGGCCAAACCATATAAAGTGTAAAGAAAGAATACAGGGCTGAATCTATTGCATTTGTACCAAGACAACTATTTCAACAAAATATATATATGCTGAGAATAACTTGCAAAATTATGGGGAAAATTTTAAATACTCTACCTGCAAGCCATGAAGTAGGCGCTCTAGTCTAAGAGAAGCCACTGGTTGATGAGAAGTTGAGAATACCTCACCAGGGTAGTAGAGAACTCCATCTCCAGGGGGTAGGCCGTGCCTAAATTTTATCTGCGTCCACAAAAAGTATATTGGTTGTGGGAAAATAATAATCCAGTACAACATGTTCTGACAGCTCTTTTCTTTTCCAATGTGAGATAGCATAAACAAGCTAGACGATCACCTCTGCACTGGCTACAGTTGCCTTTTCATAGCAGTTGGCACCCCAGTACAAAAATCCAGTGCCACCCTCTTTCCATACTCGCCACATGACAGCACGGTGTTGAGTGCCTCGCATTCCAAGATGCCAATTTGGATGAGGATCAGATGGTCCCATACAGACATATGTCCACCATTCCTGTAACGGAACACCTGCCCCTAATGAGCAAATAAGAGTATATGGACCAGCATAACAGTAATATGCATTTTATTTCCATGTACCAACTGTTAATCC
The DNA here is from genome assembly GCA_030819835.1 of Acmispon strigosus. Taxonomy (NCBI): domain Eukaryota; kingdom Viridiplantae; phylum Streptophyta; class Magnoliopsida; order Fabales; family Fabaceae; genus Acmispon; species Acmispon strigosus. Next base: position 59,491,610 of record JAUAMA010000005.1, read on the forward strand.
TGTAGTGTAGGATTTTGCATTATGCATAGAAAAATCTCAAACATGGAAATTCTTACATTCAGTTCAACAGACCAATCACTTCAGCAATAATTATACCCACTTAAAAAAATTATCAATTTTACCCCATTGTGGTTGAACACTGCCGTCTTTAGCCAAAAAATGCTTTGCAATGAAATATTAGAATTGCATCAACGTTGGCTGTTGAGAATCAAAGAAAATGGGAGTTCAAACTCAACTAAAAAGTTGAAATCCTTCCAGAATTTGTTAGGCACCTGACATCTTTCATAAATATTCAATTTGTACATCATCATTAACATGGGAGAAGAATGCTAGATATTGTCGACAGGGATCTGTGCATGTGTCAGGTGGGGAGACTTTAGTATCCAATAATACATAACAAAGCACAATGAAGTCCTTAAACAAATCAACCTGAGCTTTGGTCTTTGTCATGTATGAAATGCATAAACAGTTTTATATTATATTTCTAACACACCCCTCACATAAGAGCCCACTGGGCATGAAATATAGACAATGCAGAGGTCCACCTACCTTGTCAGTTCAATAAACACCACTCTCCAAATGGCCAATGTGCAAATATTCCTTCTAAAGGTTTTGGGAATTCTTATATTACAAACTATCTTTTCGGGAAGAGTTAGGTCCAGGCCTGAATTTAAGACTTACATTTTATACTTTGCTTCTACTTCTAGTTTTAGAAAAAAAAAATGTGAAAATCGTGCAGATGCTAACATTTCCTTCTTTCAATCAATTATTTATTGCTTTATCTTCTTTACAATTGTACACTTTTAATGTGTCTTTAGTTTCTCCTACTTTCTTATTGTAACTATTCAAAATCGTCACAAATAGAGCAGTCATTGGCAGCCTCAAGCTCTTTCTATTCCTCTCCATGTGTCTTCCTACTACTTCACCACCTTGATATTTTCATGGTGAGCAACACTGAGTCAATATGCAGAAGTACCAAGATCCGTGAACAAAGAACTTGTTCGAAATTCACTTTTTTTGGAGGGGGGAGGGGTTGACTGAGTGGCTAACAGGTAGACTCAAGCCACTATATTAAGAAATCCACAACATGCTTCAAGAGATTTTGTTCAACAAGCATTGATGAGGAAAAAAAAGTATATATCAACCAACTCAGTAGAAATTTAGTGCACAAACCAAATTACAAAACTAAACGGAATTTTTTTTTATAATATTACCTCACCATTCTCTGGTTGTATTTCAGCAACAATATCCTTGACCAGGTCCTCTCGATTTCCCAAAACCCATTCACTGCAAAGACATTCAGTTTATTAGCATGTTAATGCAATGCTATTAGATAGCCCCACACAAATAGTTGTCACTAAACTAGTTAATTAGTTGAAAATAATTTAGCTGAGTTATGTAGAGGGTTAGGCTGTGATACATGTAAATAAGAGGAAGGGATTAGAGGGAAGCAATCTAGTCATTTGACTGAGAACTGGGGCCTTGTGCCCTGGAGGTGCAGACCCTCAAAGTTGTTAAGCATTGCTGTGTCATTGGGTCGGGACAGTTTTCTCTCGTTCTTTCTAATAAAATACAAGGTTCCCAACACATGCTCAATGATAAAAGACTTATGTTTTTCTTCCTTCATTCTTTAATTTTCACTAATCACCATTCTAAAATTTATTTTTTCTATAGGCACAAAAATGGTACCCATCAAGGTATCCTAAATAACACTAGTTCAGTTACCTAACTGAATTTCAAGTCACACTTTTTACTGAACCATGGCTTATGGTTATGAAAGTGAACCACTGCAAAAGAAAGCATAAAAATATGGATGTGGTCAAAGTTGTAAAAGGGGATGCTTTGATCTTCTCGGAGGTCTCTCACCCAAACAACACAGCAGGGCAGATTCAGATTATAAACTCCTTCAATAAAAATAAGCAATTATGGTACCTAAGATTATTTGGGAGGAGGTTTTGAAGGAAAGGGTACTAGGGGGCATATTTTTATTTTTAAAATACATAGTATCTAATTTGACAATTTTCGAAAACAAAAGCCTTGATATTATAAATTAACATAAACTCTTAAAATTTGGGATAGGCCTAACTCTACCCAAAAGTTAGCTTAGTAGTGAGGGTAGCTCTACCATTTATAAGGACTATTTTGGCCATATCTCTAGTCGATATGGGACTTCTCAGCACACCCCCTCATGCCCAGGGCTAGACATATGGAGTGTGGAATTTGCTAGAATGAACATAGCTCATATATCATATATGGGTGGTCTCCGATAAACAGATCTAGGATTACTTTGATATCACCTTAGAATTGGGGTTAGGTCTAACTCTACCCTAAAAAACTAGCTTAAGGGTGAGGGTTGCTCTACCATTTATAAGGACTATTTTGGTCATATCTCGGACTTCTCAACATAAACATAATATACTAATAAATTATTTATTATCATAAATAATTTTCTTAATTTATAAATAAAAAATAAGCCCTCCTCTCCCCTACGAAACCCCCCTACTAAACAAATCCTAAATGTCTTTAGCGGGAGAAAAAAAATTGGAGTATCACTGAAAATTGGTTACCAAACAAATCACATAAATTGATATTCCAAAAATTGTTTCACAACAAATGTAGCCTCATTACATAAATAGATTTCAGGAACCTCCAGCCACAACTTCAAACTCAACTCATCAACAAAGATTTTAGAAAGGGCAAGTGAGGATGTAAAGGAAGGATAATAAATCAAGATATTGAAAATTGGATTTGATATCAATACCAAGTTTATATCGCAAATGTATTTAGTAAGATTGCAAAAAGACCTTAAAATGTGAGTCTAAAAGTATCAAAAGAAATTAATATTAACAACAAAAACCTAATTATTAAGTCATGATAAGAAATCCCAAATGATCATAACGAAACAAGTAAGCCAAACAAACAGTAAATAGCTGGAAGTTACGTGATAAAATAAAATGTACTAAACTCGATAGGTATACAGTCAGTAACTCAGTATACAGCAGTACCTTGTACAATAAATTTGATTATGAGGACGCAGAAAACTTGGGACTTTTACGAAAGCCTCAAATGGGGTAGGTGCAAGAGGTGCATCGTTTGGCCCTACGTAAACAAAAAAAATACTTACATTGAGGAAAAACAAGAATCAACTACAGAAACTAAAATGAAAGGACTAGATGGAGAAAGTTGAGAAGAAAAAAATGAATTGATGGAATCATCAAATAATTTATGAAGTAATTGCAGATGCATGTCCCACAATTATGAGAAACACAGAGCAAAAGAAATAATCAACAAAATCAATTTGTGATAGGGTATCCTATTACCAAAGATACAGAATGTAATACATTTTTCCCTGGTACACACGATACTTCATATTGTCAAGAATACAACTCAGATGAAATACTGTCAAGTACACTCTGAAGTCAGACTTTGCAAACCAAGATCTAGAGGCAGAAAATTAAATCCCAAGGATCTGTCAGTAAACAATGTATAGCATTCTACAGAAAATCCCAAGGTTCTATTTGTTACAAATGAGAAAATATGGTTTCACATATAGTAATATAATAGATCAAAGATGGAAAATAATCTACAAAAAGAAACTACAGTCATATCTCCAAAAAATCTATTAGATCAAATAATTGTAAGTTTGCAAATATAAATGAAGCCTGGATGATACCAGTTTCAGCTATCCAATCAACTGATTTACAATATATTTACAGTTAGCTGTTACAAAAATGAGAAATATTTGCAGTCATTCCAAAAAGTGAACATGCCAGCAAAATAAATCAAAGCATTACCAAGATGAGAAACAATTTCAATGACATCAGAGGGGAGAACTATCATGTATTTTATGAATAAGATTGTAAAGGTTACATTAGAATAATTTAAGGTAAGTAACACATACCACAGTAATATGTTGTTAAGATACGAGCATCAGGAGCATAAGCATGAATCTCACTGGCCATGCTGCGTACTGAATCATATTGTTCCAAATTAAGTGGCTGGAAAGAAATATGAAAGTGAATTAGCTCATAAGGATCATAGTAAACTGGACTAGGTTCATACTTAATTGTTATGGACTTATGGCAGTGGATCCTCTCATGAAAATTTGTGTCTCTCTCTCCCTAAAAATACTTATTAAGTTTGAAAAGGCTCACTTATTTAATGTTTAGGAAAAGAGAGGCAGACAAATTTTTCACATGATCTTGTCATAGGAAAATCTCACAAGACAGGAACAATTATACCACCTATGTCAATCAGAATACAATGAAACTACTAAGAAAATCAATTCAACAGGAAAAGAAAAATTGACCAATGGTTACAGCAAAAGTCATTTGCCTGATTTTATTTTATTGTAGCACTGTCCAATCCTGAGTAAGGAATAGATAACAAAACTAAGACGCCATCCTAGGGCAGATTTCTTAATTTAATGTAAATGGTAGCGCACATTTATACCTCATCCCATAGGTAAAAATAAGATTTTCTCCAATGAGTCTTGGTTCTCAATATCTCAACTTGTTTCTGCAAGTAATCCTCCGCTGCATCATTACTGTGGCACATCAACAGGTGGGTTGAATCTCATCAGTTTTCATCGCAAAATATACCTGACAGAAGCGAACGGGGACAACTGACTGTATACCCGGAGACAACTTGTCTATATGGCACAGCATATGCTGCCAATCGTGGGTCTGAAAAATATTCATCTGACTTTGGATGATCCGCTGTAATGGCAAGAAGAGGGAAACATTCAGCAATGCTATTATTTCTTCTTTTGGGATTGATTTGGCCACACTTATTGCCTTAGAAATATACCTGGCCATGGACATGTGTATGTCAAAACACGCATACCTTCAGCCCATTTGCAAAAATAGGGGCTGATTCTATATTGAAGAAGCCATTTGAAATGCTGCTCCAATGCCTCATACCACTCAGCTGTCCCATGTTGAACACCAAAGCGGTCTTCAATTACAGTATCAGATATCTAGAGTGGTAGAGTAAAGGAACAACAAAGTGTATAACAAATAAACTTCCTTTTTTAAAAAAGATATATCGCCAAAGTGCATCGGTGAATGGAAAATGTGAAATAAGCAGTACTAAATACTAATTAAACAAGCAATATAATATTTCACTTCTTGAGTTTGTCAGCGGTAACTAGTAAGCAGCAAGTTTTTAGCATCTAATAACCCAACTGTGACAACATAAATGCCCGCTACATTTTCTACAAGCATTATATAAAAATAAAATATAAAGTGAAATAGGTTTGCTTGTCTGACATTTCATATGGGTAAAGGATACACCAAATACAGCAGGGAGAGAAGGAGTTTCAGGAAGCACAAATTCCCAAACAGTGAGATGTAACTTCACCCGTAGAGAGAGACTTGAAATGGCATCCTCCTCCATTACATCTACTGACCCATTATCTGAAAAGAATTCAGAAAATGATGGAGACAGAAGAATCCTTCTCAAAGATGTAGTAGCAGATTTCACCCTTTCAACCTACAAATGAGATGCTTACATGAAAATCAATAAAAGCGCGAAGATTAAAAAAGAGTTTCAGAATGACAAAAGGTGATTTAAATAAACAACCTACCACTTCATCAAATGGTTTTCCATCGATGGGTTCAACAATGTCAAGGCAGCCCTTAAGCTCCCTATACAATTGATGCTTCTCAATCTTGTTTGAACTTTGAACAGGAGATCTGTATAATGGTAGAAGTTGACAAAGTCGATGAAGAAAGTTTTTGACTTAAAAATTGTAATATAAGATAAGAAGCAACTGAACTATTAAAAGAAAAAGGCTTACTCTGCATCTGATTTTATGGCAGTAATGACAATCTCTCCTTCATATTGTCCTGGAGGTTGAGCACTTGGAACATCAATGGATATCCAAAGAGCTGCAGTCTCCCTGAAGAATAAAATTATGTCAAAAAGTAATAATAACTCAATAATCCAGCATCCACTGAACTCAGCACTAGAAGAAAAACTCCAAAAGAGAATATTAGTCGGACAAGTACCCCGGAAATAGGTTTATTTGACTAACTGGAAGGTCAAGGGGAACAAGAGCATCAGGTACACCCAAAACAGGCACCACCCGCCGCAACAGTAGTGACTGCCCAACAATCAGTCTGCCAATACCGATGTTAGCATAGATAAAAATATATATATACATTAGTTCCAGTTCCATGTAATGTAAGAAAAAATCAACCTGTCTCCAGAAGTGGAGCATAGGTCACTGCATTGAACCTGCACAGTCCCAGCAACCCCAGAACCACTCCATGAAACCTTAGGTCGGATAGCTATCTGCACACCCTCCCTCTCATTTCTAGCTGCAAGCAGGTTTATCTACAAGATAAAGCAAAAAGTTGAGAATGCTTTAGAAATCTATAATTTCTTCAATCCAATAGGATTCTACAACTTCTTTATGCTTAGACTATAACCTAAAAGGTAAGGTAAAGAACTCTGAAGTTTCAAAGGTGAAAAAGTCATAAGTGCATCTATTGAGAAAAATTCCAACTATGCCCTTAACTTCTTAGACTTAAAAATTGGAGTACTGAACTCATTTATTAATAAACCATATAAATAAAAAGCCTTTGTGACTTAAATAGTAGGCATAGCTGCAGAAGCATGTAATCATGTAATATATATACATAAAGGCAAAAGTAAATCTACTTGTAATTATCACTAGAAATAAATTGTGAAAGTATCCGCATTTCAATTATCAATCACGCATTTCCTATTTAAAAACAGTAGGGTCAAGCTTACAGAAAACGTAAGGATGTATATATTGGGTTGTGCAAAATTTAAAATAAACACCAAAAGATTAGTTGCAGATGAGTAAGATATAAGGATAAGATAAAAATACTAACAGGTTCCAATTGTCTGGGCATATCTTGAGGTCCAACGTTTGCGGTGCTTGGCATGCTCCATACATGCACTAAATCCCTAGTTGAAATTTCTGTAGGGTCAATTGAACCTTTGAGATGATTCAAACCATCTGTGCCACCATCATTCCACCCATAAGCTGTGCCACCTCCAGCAACACCTTCAACAGGTGGCACAACCACATCTTGAGGATTCCCTGCCAGATGCATCACAAAAAAAGCAATTAAATTGAAACACCTTAGCAGATCAATGTTACTATCTGCAATTTCTCAATCACATCCTCTCACACTCATCATATCTCACAAACTAAGTTCGGATTATTTTCACACAGTACTATCAAATATTACCACACACTTCAATTTCGAGTAACCTCATGGATCATAAAGATTTTCCATACAAAATTAAGATGATAAACCCTCTCGAACCAAATTGTACAGAGCTATCTGAATTCTGAATCAATAACCGCCATAGATCGGTTCGGTCTCTTGAGGCAATAATACAATAAGAAATCTACTCCAGAAAAAGCAAAACGCTGAATCCATATGATCACACCAAAATTGAAACATAAGAAACGAGAATTTTCGAGAACTCACGACAGATGAAACTAGTAACACTTTTGTTGTTAGATTGAAATTCTAAACGTGAAAAGGAATCGCGAAACCGAGTAACTGTAGATTGAGAAAATGAAAGAGAAGGAAAGGTCCTTCGCCATGGACGTGAGTGAGTGAGTGAGAGAGAAAAGGAATACGAGGAGCACTAACCGCAGTTCTCCATCTCGCCGTCAGTGGAGGTGGTTAGTCGAGTGTTACGGTGGCCGGAGAGGGGAGAAGTGATCGCGTTTCGTTTCGAAGTAGAAGAAGATTTTTTGTTTTATGTTTGTTTGGGTTGGCAATTCCAATTTGGAGCTAAGGGAGAAAGCTACGTTAATAGGAACTAGTGAGTGATGAATAGAACAAGTTATGCTTTAGCACTCTTTCCCCTTCGTTCGTTCGACTTCATCAATTTATCAAAGAGAATTAGTACCCACATTTTTAGGGACTTGAATTGTATTTTATAAAGTTTTTTTCATTTTTAAGTACTTCTCTTAAAATTGTCTAAGATTTTTAAAAGGAAAATTTTAACATTAGATTGATCAAGAGTCTAATTTTATAGTAATAGAGTAAGATTTTCAGACATACCTTCTTTGAAACATTTTCTATTTGTCCATATACCTTCTTTTAAACCTGAACCTTAAATAAATAAATAAACATGTCTCAACCTATTCAAATACCATTTACAATAGTCCTAAGAGAACAATAATGGCTAACATTACAAGACTAATATGATTTATATTAGTGCCAAAAAAATATATGATTTTCATTTAAATAATTCAATGACTTAAAATGAATATTTTTAATGTAGGAATTAAATTGAAGTTTGTGGTGAACATTACCAATTAATTTGATAATACGGAGTACTCGGATAGAGTACCATTCCAGTAGCTTTGGTTTCAACGTTGCCATTATAAAATTGTCAATATTTAATTTTAACAATTAATTTTTAAAATATCCTATTTTTATTCTTCATTTTTTAGAATGATATCATGTTAGTTTATTTTTTTAGTAGAGATTAATATATATTGGACAACTCTAATGAATAAATGTGATCCCATACATATATGTTGTGTAATATTAGGATTTAACTCCTCTAAAGTGAGTAGAGTCACTTTAGAGAATAAAGTAAGTCATCACACCGTTAATAGTGCTTACCTAATTTGAAAAGTTAATAAAAATAATTTAATCAAAATTATTACTTTACCATATAAAATAAGTGGAGGCCTAATATTAATATTGCTTTTGTTTTGTACGTAATTTAGCTAACCATTTAATTATCATTAAAGACTAAATGGGCCTTTTCAAAAATATTAAAGCAAAATAAAATGTCTTAGAAATTTATACTAAAATTAAATATTCTCCATTTAATTTAATTGAGAGTAAAACATTAGTTACCTTTTTTCCAAATCATAATGTAAATTACTCAATGTGTATAAACTGAAGCGTATCTAAACATCAAACACAACATTGAGAAATCGGACTTTAATTTGCAAATCATATTTTTTGTCAACGCAAATAATTGAATTTAACTATCTGTTTCAGCCTTTTAAATCTCCAGCATTCCACCAACTAGAGGTTGGTTCAGTGCTACATTCTCATCACAACTAAGTCCACTGACTATGGGATCCTGAACCTTCAGCTTTCATCAATTGCTATGGCATGATCTACAGTGCATGCATGAATATATCAACTGGCCATGGATCCCTGTTTGTGATTTCAATACCATCTTACAACCTCTTTGTCACCACATTCTCCTCTTTTATTGTCTTTCGGATGTCCCACTGGCAAACCGTCACAATAGAACCTTTCAATTTTGTGGTATCTCATGAAGGTTTTGCTCAAACCAGAAGTGGGATAATTCCATCCCTTAAATAGAGTTGCAAAAGGTTACATACACATTAGACAAGCATTTGGTTCATAATGAAGCACTTCAGAATAGGGCTGCGATATGAATTTGTTTCAAGTGATGTAACGAGGGGGGAGTTGGCCTTTTTTGAGAAAGGAGAGAGAGTACTCTGCAGCGTCAATTAGGTCAGCAATGTTGTGCACGGAGCGTTCATCAGAACCCACCCAGAACATTGCCCGCACCTCAGCTTTCTTCGCCATTCTGGCAGCAAAGGTGAGCGGCAGCTCAGGAGAATTCAAGCTTCGCAGTATCTGACGGTATAGCGATAGAACTCGCGCCCTGTTATTATGCAACTCCTCTGCTGTCGCCCATATCAAACCCTTTGCCATCCTCCACCACTTCTGCAACAACAAAATAGTATCAAATTAAAATTAAAAAAGAATAACAAAAATTACTGGGAAGAGATGAATCAGAAAGAACGTAGCATGAGAAGTTCGATCATATCAAACACATAATGTTTGATGATCACGCATCCTTTTAAATTAATGCTTTCATCATGTTCGTCTTCCTCTGTTCACATAAAGTGAATATCTTCATGACTACTAAAATTCTTCTAATCAACTCTAAATTCCAAATAATATTAGGCATAGATGAACATAGTATGGACGGATCCTGCCATGGGAAATGAGAACTTTGTACTAAAATGTAGTTTTGAGAAGCAGATATGATAAGGGATATGACAAGGCAGTTGGCTTGGCACAACTAGGAGGATGTGCCAATTTCTGAAAATCTAGAATAAAACACAGCCTGTGTACACAAGCATGAGAAAATTTTAAAATCAACAACCAATGACATTTATTTGAAAAGGTTGTACATCTCAATTTTCTGCTATGAGCTGGACTACAAGAAATCAGAACAATCATAGGCTGAATTATGAAAGTTATGTGGCATCGCAAATCTTGTTATTTGTGAACAACTTTCGTCAGGGATAGATGGTGTAACAGAAACTAAACAAAAACAGGAGCATGGTGCAAGCAGCGAGAAACTCCATCCATTGTTACAATGGTAGCCAATATCAGGGATAACCGCACGTACCAGTCCAAATAACAAAAACTTTCCTGCGGAACCTCGAGCTGCGGCTTATTGGCGGTTTCAATAAAAATACTTAAGTAAGCAGCACGAATTCTCAAGCAAAGTGAAAACCAAATACTTTCGACCTACACAAAACTAGCCTAAAAAAGAGAGGAAATCGAAGACATATACAACAGAAATAACAAAGAAAAGAAAAAAAAAACTAAGAGGTGAACACAAAATACTAAACAAGATTAGCACAACTTGATTCAAGCACATGAAAGGGGTCAAATAAACTTAACAATTAGTAACAATTAGTGGTAGTGCAAGTCCAAGTGCAAGACAGCACATACATTTCAAAGTTTCTGGGATACATGTAAAAACAATTCAGCAAAACAACATAAAATCAATTTCTTTGAGATAAGAGACATGTGACAGAGTAAAATAAGCAGCAGCCAAGTAAAATTAGACTGAAGTTTTAAACAAATTCAGCATTTGCAGGATACTGATTGGGAAAAGTTTGATTTGCAAAGGAAGAGACAGAGAAGAACAGAGAAAACACACAACAGAGATTTTAGATAAAGATAAAGGGCCATATACGAAGAGAAGACCTACCAGTGGCTGTCACGATGGCTCGATCGAGATCGTGTCTCGAACACGAAGAGAAGAGACAAGGCCACGATCAAGCCGTCACGGTGTGCGGGAGAACAAGACGGTGGCTCGAACGACGACGCGGCGGATGGAGATGGGAGGAGGTGACGGATGGCGATGGGTTTCAGAGGAGAAGGAAAGGGTATCCGTTTCTCTGCTCAGACTCTGACGCTCGCGAATGTTAGGCAACAAGGCCTGGCCCAAACTAAATTATGCTAACATGACTTTTTTTTTCCTCTTGTACAAAAAGAAAGTTGGTGTATTTAATTATTTTGCAATTTCAAGCCTGGAGAACCACTATGGGTTCATGAAGAGGTTATTTTTTTCTCAAGCTATTACACAATGGTAATAGACTAATCTAATCTCTAGAAATTTTAAAATTACATTAAGTAGGTTGATCTCTCCCAATAAATCATTTTTTTATATGTACCGCCTAACAATTAAACCCCAGATTAATTGGGGTCATTCAATTTTATGTCCACATGGACCAATAAGATTGTGTTATTTATTTTCATATTATTTTTTAATTTTAACTTCAAGGCATATGATTGGATGAGCACGATCCAAATTGTAAATATTTATGGTAGGAGTACGTGATTGGATGAGCATTTGTCGTGTTATATTTGATTTAAATACAGCATTATTTAAATATAAATAGAAAATGAAATGATTTATATTTCAATATATTTATCAAAAAAATAAGTTTTGTTAAGTAACGTTGTAAATAAATGAATTCCAATAAACACCTAGATTTTGTCGCTATACAGTGCACTGATGGTAGAAAAAAGAATAGTAAGCTTCCTACATGAAATTTTTCAAGTATGGTTTTCCAATTTTGGTAAGGCATAGGCTATTTTTATAGGAAAAACATTGATAAATATTAAAAAACATATTTGATACTTTTAATCAAAATCTTTAAAGTATTGATTAATGAAATTCTCTCTTTTCGTGACATATCAACTGTTAAAAGTGCAATTTATTTAATCATTCATGAGAATGCTATATAGAAAAGGATTTGTTAAACATAGTACAACTTATGCACCGACTGCTTTAGTCATTCTTTGATAAAATATTGCTTCACTCAATCTTGCAACTAGTATAAAGCTATAATAATTAAATATTTGGTTTAATGAGTTAAAATTGTTTTTTTTTTATAAGAGCCACTAATTTTGTATGTAGTACATAATACATACATTGAATTAAATTGTTCTTTTAAAAGTAAAAGGTTTATATTTGCTAATAGTAATAATGAGAATATCAATAACTTATTATATCCACGTATGGAAAGACTACTAAACAAAACAGATGATAATAGAAGGTTGAAACATAAAAAGAGGACAAAAATTTAACATCATACGTCAAACTCTTTCATCCGTCTTAATAGGCTTCTTCGCTAACTTGAATGCATCAAATATTGATTCCTTTTGTTGAACTCTGTCATTCTGGACACAGCGCTCTGTATGAAGTGAAGATTTCCTTAATATCTCAAAAAGCGATACACTGGATTTTGTAGAAGCGGAACTCAAAGTAGTATATTTATTCAGTGTATTCTTTTGGAACTTAGCAGAAGCAGCTTTTGGTGGTTGACTCTCCCTTTGAATCTGCATCTTACAACAGAAAAAATTGACAATGAAATTAGCATAATAGCGTCATCTATCAACTTTGGTTCACAGAAGCTGCTCACATGAGTAGCTCCTCAGAATTTATTCACTTTAGAATCAATTATAAAAAAGAATTTCAAAGGCATAAAACAGTTGTTTATGTTTATATTGTGCAAGCTTTCAATTTTCTGATATTACCGCATCTGATGAGTCATCTGAAATCGACACTGAGGTTCTACTGTTGCTGTCGTCTCGCCCAAATATATAAGCTCGACCCTTGCTCGATCCTTGCTTTTTAGAAGAGGGTATGAAATGATTTGAAGCCCGACCAACAAAAGATGACTGCAATATATACAATAAAAGAAACTCAGAAAGGGCAACTTATGCATATCTAAATTGAAATCTTGTGGTATAAGCATCTAGACATATTGACTCATTAAAATGATTTAACAACTAAGCAGTGTAAAGGAGCGTTTCATCAAGTTAAATAGCTCCATTTGTTCTCGATTAGCAGTTCAAACTAACCTACCTTTGATGATATATTTATGCTTTGTCCAATGCGCGGCATATCAAACATAGCTGCAGCGCAAATTAACAGCAGAAACTATTAGTATTCTCACAATCTAAAAGCCTGATTGATGTGCACTGCAAAGGTTTTGCTAACTGCACAGTTCGGTGAAAAACTGAAATTAATAGATCTTACTAGGAGGTCTTCCTTTTCTCTTAGGATCAGGCACAATATTTAATTTCTTTATGAGACTGAAAACTTCCTTGCTACTTTCATCCTCAGCTGGTGAAAAGAACGTGGATTTCTTTTCCTGTTGCACATTACAAGATTTAGAAAACAGTGAAAACAAATGTTATTTCATTACATGAGTGCCTTAGTACGCGCAAATATGCAAATGCAATAAAATCAGTAAAAAATAAAGTGACAGTAGACTTCAGTGCACATTTGCTAAAGTTGCTGAGAAGTGAGAACTCACAGCTTTATAAAAGAGGCGCTCTTTAGTTAGTCTCTCCTCAGCTTCCTCATCATCAGATGATACATATGCATCTTCTTTATGAGAAAACATCTGCGGCAGCATCTTCTTCGCCTTTTGGAGGTTGATTTTCGCAGCTTCTGATGGAGCAATGTGATCTTCATCTTCGTCATCGGATTCATATTCAGTTTCTTTGCTTTCCTCCTCTTCCTCTTCAATTGATATTGGTTCTTTCAGTTTTGAACCACAATTAAGTTTCTGGAGTAGATTATCCATTCCAGCCATATCCTGTTGTTCAAGCCACTGCTGGTGGAGTTGATCACGCCTTTCTCTATCAATTGGCTTCTCTTCAAATTGAGTTGCTATCATATCATTAAGTTCCTCAATATCATCTTCACCTTCTTCTTCATTATCTTGGAAACATTGCAAGTCATTATCACTGTCATCTTCCTCTTCAGCTTCTTCATCAACAAAAGCCTTAACAGGGTCACCAGTAGGAGGTGAAGTCAAGCCAACTGATCCACTTAAAGGTGGAGCTATGTTCTCCTTGTCATTGTCTTCTTCATCAGAAGAGCTGGAGAAAATAAGAGGTTGTCAATTTTAACTTTCAGAACAAGGAAGGCAAAAGTAACTAATCCTCCACAATGGTAAAATCGCATGGTCATAATTTGTCAAAGAAAAAGAGCCGCACGTCATCATTGCACTTGTTTGACTTAACAAACACCAAACTGTTATTTGACTTACTTCAACATGCGCCCATTTAATCCAAAGTAACAAACGAATGTGATTAAGATCATCCCAAAGTAAGGATGCTAGTTTCACATTAGCAACATTGTTAAGAGTGATGAATGGTGATAATGTGTAAAGAAGCAATAAATCTTGTGTGATAAATAGCCGGAGTCACTAAATGTTAGGAACCAGAATCACAGAATATAGAAAAGTTAAGGAAAACAGAGCACACAATAGAGACTGAGAGCTTTGTTTATGGAAACAGTAGAGTTTTACAGATATGAGGAAATGAAGGTTTCCTAGATCTGCCCAGAGCAAGCTCCGATAGGCAAGCTCAAAGCTGCCTATTCATACTAACCAACTTGATAATTCCTGGATACCCCCCTCTCTACCCATACCGCACTCCTTATACAAGGGAAACAGAATCTAGCTCTCTCTCTCTTCCACATCACCCCAATTCTAACTAACTCTTGACAGCTTTCTTCCCCCTTCTAGAATAAACTTGCCACACCTTGGGTCCCACAGTTTTGTGAGAAATTTGTGACTCACTAGGACCTTCTTCCTGTAAGTGAGTCCTAACAATACTCCCTCCATTAAGCTTTGCTTTGTCCTCAAAGCAAAAATTTGGAAATTGACTTCTCATCATTATAGAATCCTCCCATGTAGCTTCTTCTGCCATATGTCCCTTCCAATGTATAAGAACTTGGTTGACCTTCTCACCTTGAACCTGCACAGTTCTCTGGGCTAGCACAGTTTCTGGTTCAATTAACACTCCCATATCACCTTCCAGTTCAGGTAATACCTCCCCTTCATGATAATTTCCCACAGCTTTTTTAAGCAGTGAGACATGGAAAACTGGGTGGACACGTGACCCTTCAGGCAGCTTTAATTGATATGCCACTGCTCCTACCCGTGCTGTCACCGGGTACGGACCATAGTACCTTGCTGCTAGCTTAGCATTGATCCTTGAAACAACAGATTGCTGTCTGTGGGCCCTCAGCTTCACAAATACCCACTCCCCTATCTCAAAACTCCTATCACACCTTTTTCTGTCAATCTGCTGTTTCATTCTATCTTGTGCTCTCAATAATTGTTGTCTAAGCTGTCTTATAGCCTCATCCCTATCCAATAACTCCCTTTGTACAGCCTCTACTCTGGTCTCACCTTGTACCCACCGTGTAATGACTGGAGGGGCCCTGCCATACACAATTCCAAAAGGAGTTTGTCCTGTAGCAGCGTGGTAACTTGTATTGTACCAGTACTCAGCCCAGGAAATCCAATTGGCCCAAGTCTTAGGCTGGTCAGCTATGAAACACCTTAAGTAGGTCTCCAAACACCTATTCACTACCTCTGTTTGACCATCGGTCTCAGGATGGTATGCTGTGCTCATTTTTAACCTTGTTCCCTGCAATTTGAACAGCTCCCTCCAAAAGTTACTCATGAACACTGGATCCCTATCACTGACAATAGATAATGGTATCCCATGTAACCTTACCACTTCCCTGACAAACACTTCTGCAATCACCTTAGCTGTATAACGGTGTTTCAATGGGATAAAATGTGAATACTTAGACAGCCTGTCAACAACCACTAATATTGCTTCATACCCTTTTGACCTGGGTAAGCCTGTTATAAAATCCATAGATAAATCCTCCCAAATGCGATCTGGAATGGGTAATGGTTGCAGCAAGCCTCCGGGTGAACTAGCCAAATATTTCTGCCTCTGGCAGGTATCACATCCCTTAACAAATTCTTGTACTGTGTTCTTCATTCCTACCCAGTACACATTAGCTGCTATCCTCCTATAGGTTCTGTAAAAACCTGAATGCCCTCCTTGAGGAGTTGAGTGAAACTCTGCTAGTAGCAAAGGAATCATTCCTGATGCCTTAGGCAGGACCAATCTGCCTTCATATAGCAGCACCCCATGTTTGTATGAGTAACCAGGCCTTGAATTTATATCTGTTTGTAAATCCTTAATTATTTGCTGCAACTCCTTGTCTTGTTCTACTTCTGTCTGCAGTGTTTTCTCATTCTCCCAGTGTGAGCTAGTTACCACTTGACGAAATTCTCCTCCTTCAGTGGCTCTTGAAAGTGCATCAGCACCTCTGTTAAGTTTTCCAGGTTTGTAACTGATTTCAAAATCAAAACCCAACAACTTAGCAGCCCAGTTCTGCTGTTCTGCTGTGACTACTCTCTGCTGCAACAATTCTTTGAGACTTTTCTGATCAGTAGTCACTTTAAATCTTCTCCCCAACAAATAGGGCCTCCAATGCTGAATTGCAAGCACCACTGCCATTAGCTCTTTCTCATAGGCTGATTTGGTGAGATTTCTTACTCCCAAGGCTTTGCTAAAATAAGCCACTGGTCTCTTCTCTTGCATTAGTATTGCTCCAATTCCTACACCTGAAGCATCACACTCTATAACAAACTCCTTGCTGAAATCCGGCAAGGCTAACACTGGGGAAGTAGTCAGCTTATCCTTCAACACTTCAAAAGCTTCCTGTGCTTTCTCATTCCACAGAAATGCATCTTTTTTGGTAAGCTCAGTCAAAGGTTTGGCTATTTTGCCATAATCCTTGATGAACTTCCGATAGTACCCTGTCAGGCCCAGAAAACCTCTTACTCCCTTTACATTCTTGGGTGTAGGCCATTTGGTGACACTGTCCACCTTGCTGGGATCCACTGCCACCCCTTCCCTTGATATCAAATGTCCCAAATATTCCACAGAACTTTGGCCAAAGTGACATTTTTTTTTATTAGCCACTAAACCATGAGTCTGTAAAATTTTCAAAACTTCTTCTAGGTGTTCCATATGTGACTGCCAGTCCCTGCTATACACCAAAATATCATCAAAAAATACTAACACCATTTTCCTCAGCAATGGCCGAAACACCTCATTCATAAGACTCTGAAAAGTAGAGGGTGCATTCATTAATCCAAAAGGCATCACCAAGAATTCATAGTGCCCCTCATGTGTTCGAAAAGCTGTTTTGTGAATGTCTTCTTCCCTCACCCTAACTTGATGGTAACCAGATTTTAAGTCCAGTTTGGAGAAAAATCTAGCTCCATGCAACTCATCAAGTAGTTCTTCAATCACAGGTATGGGAAATTTATCAGGTACTGTTGCCTTGTTGAGAGCCCTATAATCAATACACATCCTCCATGAATTGTCCTTTTTTTTGACTAAAATCACAGGACTGGAAAAAGAGCTTGTGCTATGACGAATAATTCCAGATTCCAGCATGTCCTTAACTTGCTTTTCAATCTCATTTTTGTGGTGATGAGGGTATCTATAGGGCCTTACATTTATAGCTCCTACTCCTTCCTTCAAAATAATCACATGTTCCTTCTTCCTCTTAGGTGGTAATCCTGTTGGTTCTTGGAATACCTCAGCATAAACATTCAACAAATCTTCCATTTCCTTGGACTGATCCACCTTTAAGGCTAGAAAATTTCTTCCTTCCTTCACATTCTCACCCTCCTTCCTCCATCCTACCTTACTCCTCTGTGACTTACACACAATACTTTGCAAGGTGTCCATCATTCCCAACCGTTCCTCCATCCCCTTCAAGGTAATCCATTCTTTGTTATACCAAAAACTCATTGTATGCTTTTTCCAATTAACTATCATGTCACCAAGAGTACGTAACCACTCCATTCCCAACACCATATCTACACCTCCCAAATCAAATAATTGAGCATCTACTACCATTTGCACTCCTTCTAAATCTATTCCCAGATTAACTCATCGCCCCTTTGTCTTAGAACAGGACCCATCACCCAACTTGATGCTCATAGATGGTGTTTCTTCAACATTCCAGTTCATTTTGTGTACTAATTGATGGGAAATAAAATTGTGTGTTGCTCCACTATCAATAAGTATCAGTACTGGTACCTCATGAATAGTCCCTTTCAACTTAATAGACTGTGACTTAATGTTATCAGACTGGTCCAACTGTTGAAAACTCATCATGCTCATTTCCCCTTTCACCTCCTCGTCTTCTTCTTCCACCTCCACAGCTAGCAGCTTACCTTCTTGCCCTTCTTCCTCATCGTCCTCCATCACCAAAACTCTGAGTTGCTTGTCTGGGCACTGATGCATTGGATGGAAAGCTCCTCCACATTTGAAACAAAGTCCTTTCTGTTTTCTCTCCATTAGTTCACTGTAAGATAGGTGGGTAAACCCCCTATCCCGTGGCCCACTCCTCTTCCTTTCATATTGGGCCTGCCTCACCTCCCTAGGCCCATTTCCGTGTCCATTTCCTTTTACACCTCCAGCTGATGTGGCCTCCTTACCTCCTTTGACTAGGACCCAGTCTGACCCACTGCTTCTATTGGATCCGTGGGTACCGATTCTGGTTGGGCCATAACCCGCCTTGACCTGCTTGTACTGACCCGGTCCATTATCACCCCTTATCTCCTTCTCCACAACACGTGTAATTTGCAGCACCTTCGTCCTGCTCAAATCTCCCATCGCTGCCAAACTTCTAACCTTCCCCCTGATTTCTGCTTTCAAGCCATGTAGAAAATAACCCAGAAATTGCTTGTCAGGCAACCTGGGAATCTGTGCAGTGAGGTATTCGAACTCAGTAATATATTCATCAACACTCCCAGTCTGCCGGAGCTCCGTCAACTGCTCGTAGACGTCTCCTTCCCCATGTCCTCCGTACCTCTCCAACAGCGCCTCCTTCAACCGGTTCCATGTCAATTCCTCTTCTTCGTTGAGCAACGAATTAAAGAAGTGAATCGTGGGTCCCTCCATACATAACTGAGCAAGGTTCACCTTCACTTCCGGCATCGTATCTTGCACCCGGAAATAAACCTCAGCCCTGGAGATCCAACCGGCCGGATCTTCGCCGTCGAACATCGGGAGCTCGACCTTCTTCACCGAATGGCGGAAGTCCACCAACGCTTCGCCGTGAAGCTGTTTCGGGCCTGATTTCTCCGATCCCTTCACCGATTCTTCTCCTGTCACCTTCTCTTGGCTTCCATCGTTAACCACACTCTCTTCCTCTGTCCGTAACGGTTTCCCCAGACTCTTCTCAAACAACGCTATGAGCGTCGCTTGATTCCTCTCCATCGCCGTCAACGTCGTCTTCACCTCCATGAGTTCTTCCTCCAGCGCTGCGATCTTCGAGTCCATGCTTCTGATCACTGCTGACTGGTTCTTCTTCGGTGGCATTAACCGGTCCCCTCAAGTTGAATCCGGTAGGTCGGACCAAATTGTTAGGAACCAGAATCACAGAATATAGAAAAGTTAAGGAAAACAGAGCACACAATAGAGACTGAGAGCTTTGTTTATGGAAACAGTAGAGTTTTACAGATATGAGGAAATGAAGGTTTCCTAGATCTGCCCAGAGCAAGCTCCGATAGGCAAGCTCAAAGCTGCCTATTCATACTAACCAACTTGATAATTCCTGGATACCCCCCTCTCTACCCATACCGCACTCCTTATACAAGGGAAACAGAATCTAGCTCTCTCTCTCTCTTCCACATCACCCCAATTCTAACTAACTCTTGACAGCTTTCTTCCCCCTTCTAGAATAAACTTGCCACACCTTGGGTCCCACAGTTTTGTGAGAAATTTGTGACTCACTAGGACCTTCTTCCTGTAAGTGAGTCCTAACACTAAATCTGAAGAAAATACAGGAAGAAAGCTTTAAACACATACACATCATCATCAGGAGGAGCAGAATCAAGTTCCAAGTTCATTGAGAGCATAGATGGGGCAAACACTTGTTCTGGAGGACTATCAAGCTTCTCATTTACAGCCTCTTCTTTAGTATCACTAATTTGGGAATCAGAAAAGAGTTCCTAGAAATAAGAGACAAACAAGCAATGAGTACAAAAAAAATCAGTTAAAGGCAAAAGCATCTTAATAAGTAGTTGATAGAAAACCTGAGTATCATCAATAGGAGCTCGAAATGCACGCTCGGATTCTGAAGCCATAGCCTGAAATTCAGCAGACACAGTGATTTAGATAGCAATGTCATCTCAACATGAGGCAAAACCTCATCTCCCCTTTCTAAACAATTTAAAGAAAGAAAAAAGATTTGGGGAGAAAAACACCAATTTATTACATACTTCTATGCAATACCACTTAAGAATTTCAAATGTTCTCATGTATACACTATCATCACATTTCTCAATAAAAGGGTTACTCATAGCAGACTCAGCTACCGCACCTCAAGTACAAAACCAAAACTGAAGCATCAAATAAGAGTTTTCTACTATTTTTGGGCAGAAAAAATACCCAATGGCCTGGTGAAACAAACTGGGATACACTTCCAAACAAAAAATGCAATATTTGACTAACCACAGGAGAAGGAATGCTTTCAGGGCTTGGAGAATCTGCAGCTTCATCAGATCCAACACTGTGTGAAGTGTTTGAATCGTTGCTGGCACCTGCAGGGCAAGAAGCTAGTGTTTCTTCCTGTTCAGATTTTTCAACCTTGTCAGTTATGTCCTCACGCAGAACGGGACGCTCAGAACCATCATCCACCAAATTGCTATCATTATCATCATCAAAAGAAGCACTAAACCTGCAAAAAAAGTATGCATTAGCATGTTACCTAAGGAAAAATACACAACTGCTAAAACAAAAACAAAAATCGATACAAATGAACCTACTTCTTTAAGATCTCTAATTTTCTCTTCCGGATTTTATCCAATACCGAAGAAATCGGCTTCTGAACCAGAGCAATAGGTTTAAAAGAGGCATCTCTAGATTCTATTCAAAGCAAGGCGAATCGGTGTTAGTTACTAGAATCTCAAAACAAAGCAAAGCAAGACAAAAAAAACCCGAAAATATTCATACCTCGAAGAAGCCTCTGAGACTCAGCTCGAAGCTGATTCAGATTTTCCCTTCTTTCCTGTTAAATCAAGTAATTCACACGCTAAATTAGCAAATCATGGAATCAAATTATCAGCATGATTTTGTAGAAACGCATAAACGGACCTTCTCAGACTTTCTCTTGCTGGAGGTAGATTCCTTAGGGTTTGGGTTCTTCTTCTCACTGCCATCACCACCGTCGTCGTCGATTCTCTTCTTTTTCTTCTTCTTCTTATGCTCTTCATTCTCTGGAACGACATCTATACTAAGTCGTTTTCTCTCCAATTCGTGACTCTTCATCAGATCCCCAATTTCTTCCCCCTTCTCCTCCATAACCGTAACCTCCACTTCGTCGGCAAGAGAATCAAACTCCAAAACCCTCCTCGCACCCAAGCAATTTTCCTCGACAACGACATCGCCTTCGCCAAAGCTTTCAGACTCAGGTTCAGGTCCAGATCTAACGTTCAACTCCTCCTCCGCGGGTTTGTGGATTTCCGATTCTTCGGTAGGGAAGGTAGGAGGGGAGGGATATTCCGGTACGGTGGTTGCTTTCTTCAGACGCTTGAGCTTTCGGCCGTGGACGACGGGAGAAGAAGGCAGAAGCTCCAGATCGCCGTCGCTCTCCATGTCTGATTCTGATTTGGCTGTGGAGAACGAACTTTTCTAACCTCGTCTAATAGAAACGGATGATAAAAAATGGCGGTAAATGCTTTTGAAAATTTCTGTAAACGCGCCAAGGGAATCTCACTTGCCCACTTTTTTTCTCCAAATTCAATTTTCTTTCCTAACCCGGCGGGTCATACGAACTTCATGAGTTTTCACTTTTAGCATATGTTTCGTATATTAAAGGAACTAAAAAAAAAATAGATGATTTTTAAATTGTTTGATAAAGAGGTTCTTGTGAATTACTTAAATATTATGTCACATTTTGGATTCACAAATATAGTATTAAGTAATTTATATAAACAATTACCATTGTGTATGCTTTAATGGAACCTGTGGATTATAAAAGTTTGACATATGGTAGTTCATCTATTTTAAAATATATGTTTTTTTAAATAAATATATGTTATTTAAGAGTTAATTAATTAGTTGTATTGTTTGACTTAAATATCTTTATTTAAAGTTGGGTTGTATTAAAAAGAAAAATAACAGCTATTGATTAAATAATTGACGATGATTGTGACATGTGAAAAAAATATGTGCTAATGAGATGAGAGATATAATATTAAATGACAGTATATATGGAAAAAAAATGAGATAAAATACTTTTAATTTGTAAAATAACATATATTTTGAAAAATATAACAGAAGTTAAAACAACGTATATTTTGAAACTGATAAATTATATTTTAATCTCTGGTGCTTTTCAAGGCCATCTAAATCACTCAAGTAAATATATGGTAAAGTCATTGTATTTCTAGGTAATCCAGTATAAACACGTGTTATGAGCTGAAATTTCCTATAACACGTATCAAAATAACTAGTTGTGTATGATATCAAATCATAGGAGAAACATCTTTACTTTTGTCATGTGTTTTTACCATACGACTGTCATTAAAACAACAGTCATTATATATAGACTCTTGTGTTCTGGTCACTCAATCAATATACACGCTTAGTGGCAGTTTTTAACCACCACTAAACGTGAAGAGTGAAAAACAACAAAAAGTTTAGTGGGACTTTTAAACCCCTTTATAAGTGTGTTAAAACCATAAAGTAACATATAAGTAATAGGGGAGTATAAGAACTAAATTAGTGCATCATACTCTTAAGAATCGTAGGTAATTTATTTGGTAGCATTAAGCTTGTTATTAATTTTGTTTTAAAAAAGTTATTCTCAAATCATATCGATTATCGATTGACGATTGTTTAAGATTATTGATTATTGATAACCTCATTTCTTAATTTGTATTCATTTTTAATGGTTTAGTAAAGTGAAAAGAGGGAGCAAATCCAATCCAATAAAAATACGTTTGTTGACAAATAATTAATGCACCTCAAACTTTAAGTTGATAATAATTATAAAAAAACTATGTTATGTCTCTAATTTGGTTTTCTAGAAATAAGCGAAGGGAGTATAATGTGACAGGAAGAGATATAGAGAGAAAAATGAAATGGACGTGAGATGTCGATGTTGTTTGAGTGTCTAGACATCGAGTTGTTATAAATGGTATAATTAAAACCCAAAGTGTCCAATGTAAAAGAATAATGAGAATTCAAGCGTTGGTTGGAGTTCCAAATTGGTTAAGTATAAGCGAAGTTAAGATTTTACAATAGATGTGACCCATAAACTCCATGTTTAAGGTTTTGAGTAATATATATGACATTGAGCTATTTAGGTTCATTGTTTCCTCAACTCATGGGCACCCCCGACCAAAATAGGTTTTAATAATTTCAACAAGAAAAACAAGGAGTTATATCAATAGTTATCCAATCAAATTTTCTTTTTAAATTTTCTCTATAAACATTACAGTGGAGCATAACACTCTTTTTTTAATATTTTTCTTTGATTTGAAGTGAAACCATATAAATTATGTAACTAAAGATTGCGTGTCTTTACCAGAAATAAAAATCACACCATCCCTTTACAAACTTTATTCCTCTTCTAAGAAAATAAATCCAAAATCGAATGAAAACTTTTTGCACAATCTCTCACTTTGATAAAAGGAAACAAATCAAACTTTCCTAAGACTGGCTGCAAGTAGGAACAAAAAAACAAACTAATCTTCCACATCATTCGTTAACACCACCACCAGTTTTGAGATTTTTGATGGAGGTGGAGGCAGCAGGGTTCCAAATGAACATCTGTTGCCAGATCTCCATGAAAGCTCGCACAATGACCTCATGATATCTCCGTGAGTTCAAAGCCAGGAAACTCTGCAACAGCTGCTCCAAATCCTCTGCCTCAGTTATCTCCATCTCCGCTATCATCTCCACCATTGATTTCTTGAAGTCTTCGTACGGCTCCTTCGACTTCTTCACCACTGCAAAGCTCTCTTTCACCGTCGACGTCGACCTCTTCATCGTTTCAGGTAATCCTCCCCTAATTCGACTCTCCACACTCTGAACCTTCTCCACGGTACTGCTTATTCTCCAGCTATGATTTAAATCTCTGTTATTCTTCTCCGTTCTATTAAGATCGTGACGAAATTCGTCTGAGAAACTTGTCAAGCAAGAGATTAGAGATTCACTTTCTTCTTCATTGACGCTGTCAATTACAAAATTACTCCTCCTCGAGGGAACGCTTGAGGTGCTTTTTCGGCCTCTGGCTAACAAATTGGTATAATTTGATGAAGATACGTTGCGGCGGTGTTCCGGTGATGCTGGTGGCGGAGGAGGGTGGTTTGGATGGCGTATTTGGTGTGGTTTTTTGGGGTTCACTGGGGAAAGACGGTAAATGGCGGGAACAGGGTTTAGAGGGAAAGTGGCAAGGTCGTGTTTGGAGCGACACATTTGAAGTGAAGGGAACGTGAATTTCAGCTTCAAGCGTTTATTATTAGCCATCCTAGCTATTCTATGAAACCTCCAATAAAATGGCAGTAACGCTAACAAAGGATCAAACATTATTTATAAAACCAACAAAGTGTTTGATTAATGGTAGCACGCAAGCTAGATACACTCGTAAGTCACTAGATCGAATTCCAAAAAAGTTATTTGTTGAAAAAGACTGTTATCAATCAAGTATGTATTAAGAAAAAAAAAAAATTATAAAGGGATGTATTAAATTAAATTATGTATAATGAAAGAAAGGCCGGCATGAAAGAAAGGTCTAAGGAGTAAGGACAAATTAAACGAAAGCAGGAGGACCCATGAGTGAGTTACAGCATGTGATTGATTCTACTAAGAAATGGTCCTGGTTTATTTTAATATTTAAAGGATTTTCGAAAGAGAAGTTTTTGCTATAGGACAGAGTTTGATGAAAGGTTTATAATAGTAAAGTGGAATTTGAAATTCTATTTTGTGTTAAAAGATTACTTGTGGAAATATCAGGTATTTTAAAATTTTATTTAAAATCCTCCCAACTAATATATTAGTCCATTGAAATATTTTACCCAAACATACTCTCAAAGTGAATTAGTTGACCCATGCAATGAGGACGGGCACATAAGTCCAAGTATCACACCTTCTCCGAAGCCCAAGGGATAACCATTGAGTAGATTTCATTTAGTGACTTAGACAATTCCTTCACCCGTTTATAATTTATGAGTGTTGGTTATCGTGATAAAAAATGTTATTTAAATCTTTAGATTGAAATTCAAACCTTTAAAGTCAGTATTTTTAAAAACTTGTCCTTTGTGCGATGAGTAGGATGAGGATGTTGAACATCTCTTGTGAGATTGCCGTGATTCACGTGTGATATGAAGCCCCTTTTGAAGCTTGTTGCCAACCCCTCCTGCGGCGTATTCCTTCCATGATTGGTTTCGACACCTCCTCCACAGACCTCAGCAGGCGTTTGCGATTGTCATTCTCTGGTGTATCTGGCGTTGGCGAAATAGTGCGGTTTTCGATCCACACCATGGCCTGTTTAGTTGGTTTGGCGACAGATTTTGATAACGGCGAATGAATTTGTGAGGTGGGGGAAAATAACGCTGAATCATCGAGAATCCATGTTTGTCAAATGACCGAATTGGATCTATCTTCATATGGATGGAAGTTGGGTTTCTGGGCCAAATTAGATGGGTGGTGGCGGTGTAGTAAGAGACTCCACTGGCCGATGACTTTCAGGGTTTGCTTGTTCTTATGGGGCTAGTTATGCTTTTCACGCGGAGCTTATGGCGCTTTGAACTAGTTTGAAGCTTGTCTGGGATTCGAGTTTTCGAGAAATTGTCTGCTATTTGGATTATAAGGATATTGTGGAGCTTATGAGCCAGAACAGAGACACCAAACTTTTTGGCAGCGGGACATTATTGCTTCTATTCAGGCAATGTTGGCTGATGATTGGAAGGTTCAATTCTCGTATGTTATGCGGGACAGAAATGCTGTGGTGAATGCGCTGGCGAGACAAGCTTCTCATGCAGGGTGTCCGATGCGTATTTGGAAGGAGCCTCCTTCCTATGTAATTTCGCTCTTATGCAAAGATGCGGTAGCTTAGTTCGTTTCTTTTACTGTTTGCTTTTATTCCTTACCTATAAAAAATCTAATGTTTAGTGATATGATAAAAACTATTTACTCATTCATATGCTGACTATACCAAATCACACTGTTTTAAGATAATAGTTGAAAATGTGTAAAGGTATAAACTCAAACGGCAGACCTATACTATTACTAATAAGAAATATTTTTAGCCAATAATGTTGCAGAAAAATTAATTAATAATTATCTATTGAGATTTGAGATTAAGAAGAAAAACAAGGTGTGTCCAGCAAATAGGTAGACAAGTTCAATTATACAGTGTACTATATATCCCCAACCACAAAAGAATGAATGTGTCTCAATCCCCCTGTTATTCGAGCTTTTATTAATAAATCATTTAATTCATATGATGTACTTTAGATTTACTTTGTATTTTGTCACCGCAAATGCTCAAACGAGACAAAGTTCCTACAAAACCAGATAGTTATGATAGGTGGACAAATAGACAACGGTTTCCAAACAACAAAGAAAATGATCCTTGCCATACACCTACTTAATTTTGACTAAGGCCACACTTGCGTTGCGTCTCAAGTTATAAAAATGAATATTTCTTTTGATATAAGTTAGTTTAAACACACATTTTTTAGGGATTAGTTCACGTTAGCTCATAAACAAAATTTTTATAATTCATAACTTCCTAATTAAGATCAACTAAACATTTGCAAACAAACACTAAAATCCATATCTGACCTATGACCCCTGTGGCCATTGTTCTGCATGTTCTTATCCACATTTTTTTCATCTGTGTTCATGCCCACCTATGCTGATGCTCTGCTTTGTCGATAGAAAAAAGATTGCTTCAAACTAAAGAGAGAAAAATAAATATATTCTAAGTGAGGTGATAAAAAAAGAAAAATAACAGGAAAAGATATGTAAAAATAAAATGGAAGAAAAAATAATTATGAATATAAGGTATTCTCAATAAATCACGGTAACATAATGTATAGGTTGACATTTCTATATTATTAATTATGAGTGAATTTGGCTCTTGTCCACCGCCGGCGAGAAATGTATAAATCATACTAACTAGGTAAAATGAATGAAATGGAACACTTCAACTTAAGGGAAAATTTTATTGCAAAAGTATGAAAGTTAATATCTTATATGGGATAAAAAGTTAGGTGGTAGGTTCTGACTCTTTATGTGCAGGTGTCGTTTTTAGGGATCTTGTTTCTTTTTTTTATGGGTGTTTTCTGTCTAGTTGGGGTTGTGCTTAGGAGGTCGGGCTTAGAGGTGGAAGGAATTGTGTTTTGTTGTCTTCTTGGTTTGGTGTAGGTCGTAGGGCCTGTGTTTTGCGTTTTGGGTTCTTGGGTTTTTGGATATTGGCTATCGTCTGTTTTGGGTGGGGTTTTGTATATTCTCTTTTTGTCTGGTGCTGCCTTTCCTTTCCTTTCCTTTCCTGTTTTTGTCGTGGGAAGGCCCTCTTGGTGCAATGTCGGCCACTGATATATTTATATATAATTTCGCTTTCTAAAAAAAAAATTGGTTAGGTGGTAAAAATCAACCGTGTTAGAATTAACACCCCTAGCACACATTTGTGCACCCCTTTCACATTTCGGGATTTAAATCTTGGTAGCAAATTTTTTTAAAATTTGAAATATTGAAAGCAAAATTTTCAGAATTTAAATTCTGAAATGCAAAAATAGGAGGGTGTGAATTTATGTGTTTAGGATGTTAATTCTAAGGCCCAAAATCAACTACTAAGCTCAGTGTGGTTAAGAATGTGAAAATGATTAGCCGAAGGATAATAAGATTATAAAACAGCCATCAAATTAAAAGTTAGGGTAGATCCCATTATAGAAAAGATAGTTATAGAAGCACATACAAGAGTTGCCCATTTTGTGCATGCTAAAAGAAAGGAAACGTATCCTAAAGCTACGCGCAAGGAGCGCCTAGGAACGTGTTTTGCTTCTGTTCTTCTTCTTCTTCATTCCATGTTATACCTTAAAACATTTGTTTGGTTGTTTGGGTAAATTAACTCAAAGCCTGTGTGAAGGCAAGGCATAGAGAAAGAAGAAGGAGGATTCCATTATTCTCAAAAGGATTCCCTTCCTTCTTTCTTTCTTTGATTCAATTTTGTTTTTTTCAGCTGAGTCTCTTCATTTAATTTAATATTGGTTAGTTTCCAAATAATATAAGAAACAATGAGGAAAATGTGTCCTAATTTTGACAAGGCAGAAGGGTTGGAAACGGTTCTTGAGGTGCCAATTCCTGAGGAGATGTTGGGAGGCCATGGCTTCAATAAGTGGCACAACATTCGAACTCTGATGAACACCGATAAGTCATCATCCTCATTACCTTCAAACAATGAATTCTTGGCATTGCTTAAGCTTGTTGCTGCTCCCCTCATTCCTCTTCAGGTTCAATCAGACAATACCTTGACTCGCCCCCTCAGAGATTGTACCATAGTAAGCATGCATGCATCCTCCACCTTTATTATACAGAATCTCATCCCAAATATAAGACCAGTTGGTCATAATCACTTTTTTTTTTAAATAATCATTTATGAGTTTTTTGAACCGTTTGCGTATGTTTTTGATAAAAAGCAGAATTTGAAAAATTGCAGTTTATTTTTTTCCAAAATCAATTTATCACCCAAAAACTACTCATAACTTCAAAGCTAATTCAATAAAAAATTCCAAACATCCATTGTACGGTTTACACAAACATATATATAGGCGTAGTGCATCACCAAATATGATTCAAATTACCTTGATATCGTACTAGCTTTTACACTTGAGCAATTTACATTAGATCTTAATCCAATTTTTCAGTGTCCTCTAAGGTCATTATAATTAACAATTTTTTCATTTTAATGAGCAGAGAGATTCTACAGCCAAATACATAGTTCAGCAGTATGTGGCTGCCACCGGAGGAGTAGCTGCATTGAATTCACTGAAAAACATGTATGCAATGGGGCAAGTGAAGATATATTCTTCAGAGTTGCATGAAGGTCAATGTGATGATGATAGCGTTCATTCAAGAGGCAAACCTGAAGTAGGAGGCTTTGTGCTGTGGCAAAAGAACCCTGATTTGTGGTTCTTGGAGTTGGTTGTTTCCAGTTACAAGGTCAGTGCAGGTAGTAATGGGAAAGTATCTTGGAATCAATCTTCTTCTCAACCTTTTCATGCAAACAAAGGCCCTCCAAGACCCCTTCGCCGCTTCTTCCAGGTAACGTGTGTCAAACCGACTATCCTAAAAGCTTATAAAGTAAAAATACATGATTTTATATTATATCTCTAAGTACATAGTCAAAATCCTTCAAATTGGTACGTAATCATCAATTGTTTGACTTACTTGGTTTGATGTGGTTGTTAATATCAGGGGCTGGACCCAAGGTGTATAGCAAACTTGTTCCTAGACGCTGAAAGTGTAGGAGAGAACACCATTAACAATGAAGTGTGTTTCATGCTCAAGTTACAAACAGCACAACACATCCTCCAAGCACAAAGCACCTCCAACACTGAAATTATAATGCACACGATATTGGGGTATTTCAGCCAACGCACGGGACTACTTGTCAAATTCGAGGACACAAAGTTGGTGAAAATGAAGCCTGTCAAAGGAAAAGACTCTGTTTTCTGGGAAACAAACATTGAGTCTACGATTGAAGATTACAGACATGTCGATGGCATTAGCATAGCGCACAGTGGAAGGACGGTGGCCACGCTTTACAGGTATGGCGCGTCGCATAATCACAAGCGGTTGATCGAGGAAACATGGAAGATTGAAGAGGTTGATTTTAACATTTTGGGGTTGTCTATGGATTGTTTTCTGCCTCCCTCTGATTTGGAGAAAGATCACGATGGTGCAGAGCAAACAATAGGAATGCAGATACAATAGGCTTTGCTTCACGTTGCTCTTAGCTCTTCAACTATAGGAAGTGTAAATACAACATAGACAAGTATAGGTGAAAGGAATGTTTTGTATTGGTGTCCTATACTTGCAATATAAGTGATTCACCTTTTTTTTTAACAGGGAACTTTTTTGGTGACGTGAATGCATTTTGTTTGGCAAGAGTTATTTAGGCTTTGCTTCACGTTGCTCTCAGCTCTTCAACTATAGGAAGTGTATATACAACATAGACAAGTATAGGTGAAAGGAATGTTTTGTATTGGTGTCCTATACTTGCAATATAAGTGATTCACCTTTTTTTTAACAGGGAACTTTTTTGGTGACATGAATGCATTTTGTTTGGCAAGAGTTATTTCTATGCTTATCTAAATTGGCAAAAAGAAACAAATCTTAAGTATGGTAGGATACAACATAAACAGATTTTAATCCTAATCCATAATAACAGTTCCGTTAACTTTTTGACTCGAAGTGAGTGTAAACATCTGTTTACACTTGTGTCAACTAAGTGTAAACAGATATGCAAACATACCAAGCATTTAAACACTACTAGTATACTGATGAACAGGTCACAAGAAACAATGAAACGAAAAGCAAAGCATTTGTAACAAAGTTAAGCCTGATTTGGATTACATCTTTCTCATCATGATTAAACATCCAACAACACTAAATTCAGATGACAAAATTGCTTCAGCAGAGATCCAATTGATGCTTCTGCCGTTGCTGTGTTAAAAAAATAACACTCCTAAAATAGCTCATTTACAAATTACAGCCAAAACACATTTACATGTTCCACAACAACCTATGTTAAAGTTAGTCTTCTACTGTCTGGATCTCACCCATCATGATCCGGTTACTTACGACATTGAATCCCAAAACGGCAGCGCTAACCTTCTTCCCTTTCTTACCCTTCTTTCCACCTTTTGCTGAGGATCCATCAGTCTGACCCAGAGCCCGCGAATCAGCATTTCCAGATAACATGCCTCCAGCAACTTCTCGCTCATTCCGCGTCTGAAAAGCTATTCTCAAAACATCCGATGGTAGCAAGTCCATGTAATTGAGGAATTTTTCAATGAATTCATGATCAGGATCATATGTTCCGAGGTTTTCTATCAGAAACATCTCTGCTTCAGATCTGGATTGCTTCAAGCAAAATTCAAGGAAACTTGTATCTGCCACCCCAAGATTGTAGTTGAAATGAAATTAATAGAAATTAAAGATAATGTGACCATCACATGCCTGACTAGACTTATTTGTCAGGTAACATTCTTAAATCAACCTAATCTGGATTAATCAATCAAATCATAGAATCGAAATCAAGTCTTAAATGGTTAGTACCTTTCGTCCCAATAAGCCTGACACATTCATTCTCACACCAAACTCTGAAGTCCATGGCTTCTGAAATTTTCAAAAAGAAAAAAACAGCACATTATCTTTAAACCATCATCAATGATCCAATCAAAAGTGGTAAAGGGCTCAATTAGACAGAACTTCCAGGCTAGTGAAATAAACACCGTAGAAATAAATAATGAGCTATATATCTTTACCAGAATTCTTAGTCATGGCATCTTTTTTCGATTTCAGCAATGATTGGGAAGAGGCAGGTGATGATGATAGAGACTGTTCTGTTGGTTTACTACTCCCTGATTTTTGTCGACTTAGAGGTCCGGGTGAATTACCTTTCACAGGAACATTCTTGGAACTCCAATTACCCTGGCTTGCAAGCTGAGGGAAATCTGACCTGCTTATAGGACAACAAAATAAAACATTGAATGAACTTGCCTACCAAAATGTTGCATGTTTTTCTAATTACAAAAACTGCACGTGTATAGAGACAATGTCCAAGGTAATCTAGGAATAATAAGTGATCCAAAACCTATATATTAAAGTGTTGCAACCATAAGTGTAGCATGCATGTAGCAAACAGAAATGGCAATATAAAGAGACAGAAGTCATACTGCTTATTTTCTAGCTTAGATTGTTCAATTGGACCCCAGAACAAGTCATCATCTCCTTTGTGTTTTGATTGAGAAGATTGGGAGTTTATCTGGCCAGAAGGTGCAGCTTTCGATGGAGATGAAGCTGAAACTGTCCATGAAGGAGCACTACTCCTAGCAGCTTGTGCAGGCTGTAATTTCTGAGGGGTAGGTACTTGGCTTGGGGGAACTGCAGAAGAAGACTTCTTCTCCTGCTCCTTTAGAATGTCCCTTAATGACAATGGTTTAGAAATCTTAGCAGAATCAGTACTCCATGCAGGTGAAGGAGATGGGCTTGTTGGTTCTCCTTTCCATAGAACAAAATCTCCCAGAGAGGGTCCTGAAGGGATGGTAGGCAGTTGTTCTTTCTCCTGCAGCAAAATGCGGGAGCTTTTTCCCTTTTCAATGGGACTTGAACTTATGGGCACTTTAGTAGAAGCAACTGGCAGTGAGACCTTAGACCCTGAACCCTTTGATTTTGACGACTTTTTCCGGCTTCTTTTAGTGTCTTTAGCTTCAATGAAGTCTCCATCGTCTATTGGTTCTGAATCCACAGCTATATATTGTGAGGACAGTACGACGTCTGGAACCTCACCATCTCTTTCACTAGATTTTTTTACATCTTCCGCCAATAGGTCATGTAATTGGCTTTTCTTGCTCTTGCTATTTTGAGTAGTCTCAGGTTTGGCCAGATATTCAGCATAGCCAGCTTCTTTGTAACTTTCAACAGAAACCTTTGAAGAGTCTGCATTAGCCACAACTCCAACCCAGGGAGTTGTCAAACTCAGGGAATTGACAGAGGTAGTAACCTCAGCAACAGGCATCTCTGTCTGTGCCTTTTTTTGCTCTTCCTTTTGAATTTCTAATAAAGACTTTGCCTTGAAACCAGGAGCAGGTTTCCAAGCTCTCCCTGAAGGTAATTCATTATTCTGTGTGGCAAAAGAACTTCCTTCCTTCAAACCACTCTCAATGACTGTTTCAGTGGTGCTTCGTGAAATATTAGCAGGGAGGCCACCAACTTCTTGATGATCAGCTGCCTGAGCGGTAGCAATTCCAGATTGACTATCTTTACTTCCTGTTCCATACACTGCTTCAACCTTGCCGACTTCCTTCAAATTGCTTTCACAATAATTTGGGTTTTCAGCTTCTGACTTCTTTGACTGCTGCAAAGTCACATTTTTTAGCAATCCCTTTGTTTGATCGGAAGACTGAGATTTGGAAGATTTTTGCTTCTTAGATTTTTTTTCATTAGCCTTCTTGGGTACAACTGCTTCAACATTTTTTACATCCACCACAGGGGGCTCAACATTTGAGCTATCTCTTTCAGCCTGCTGCTCTTCAATACTATCTGAATTGATCCCCGCATCCTTACCACGATGACTTGCTAGTGGTAACTGAATCTCACAATATTCAGCAGTAGACACGGCAACCACAGGTTCAGCACATTGCACAGATTGAGAATGCTCACCAGACTCAGAAATTGTATTCACGAGAGTACTGCCAGACTTACAATTGTTGTCTGGTATCTGCTCTGCAGATTTAGCAGAACTGTCAAAAACAGAAAGAGGTTTCTGTGCAATGTCAGGTTCCTCTTTTGTTCTATTCTGCTCATGCAATAGGGAACTTTCAACAGAAGCTGATGCAGGCAACATTTCCTGGTACTTTTCATTAATTTGCTCAGGAGCAGCAGGGCCCCAGTTTTTCTGATGATTCCCGAACAATTGGTGATGCAGCTGCATAGAAGCTTCGCTGTTTATATTATAGCTAGTGTCCTGTCTTACTTGCAGAGGTGAAATCAAAGAATCATTACTAAGCTCATTATGCACATTGTGAATTGGAGTCTGAGAGCTCATGGGAAACATCTGTTGAGGGGTTTGAAATTGAGAAGAATTACCATGCAAATTTCCCCCTGGTATTCCACCTCCCTGCAGCTGTCCATAAGATAAATTGCCAAGGCGCTGGTGAGACTGATGGTCTTGAAGCACTTGAGAAAGCAGTTGCTGCTGTTGTTGACGCAGTAACAACTGTTGCTCCTCCTGCTGCTGTTGCTGCTTCAGCAATAGGAGTTTATCTAACATAGGCATCTGCTGTGTAGGAGCAGTTGCCTGAGAATGCAACTGCAGCAAGTATTGCTGTTGCAACATATTTACCATTTGGGGATCATGCGATAAACCGGAAGACAGTAGTTTCTCTGCTGCCAAAATGCTAGATGGATTATCTGCAGTTTGAGCTATGAAGTTATTTAAAGGCAATTGGTTTGGTGCTTGCAACCTTTGTTGATGAATTCCAAATGGCATTTGAAGAAAATTCTGATCATGATGCAAGTCAATCTTATTCTGAAAGGGATTCAATCCACCTTGTAAGGGGTAATTTGTCCATCCAGGAACACCATTATTCAAACCAGGGGATGCCCTGTCGGATAATCCTTGGATGATTGAGATCAACTCAGAATTTTGGGACTGAAACTGACGAGAATTGTCACTCAATGAAGGCAAGAGTTTTGAATGTGGTGATGCATCTGGAGCAATGTCTGATTTTGGTGGAAGAGATGGAGCATCTATCCCCGGCCAATATGGATAAGGATTGGGTAAGGACCTCTGACGTTCAAGAGCCAGCCTCTTGGCCAGAAAGTAAGGGTCGCTTCCACCATCAACTCCTGATGGGCCCATATTACCAGAATTATTTCCAATAAACCCTTGTAAACCTTCAAAGCATACACAACAAAATTAGAAATAAAATCAGAGCAACTCAGTATATAATCATCACAGTATATAAAAGATAATATGGAGAGAAACAATAGTGCACATCAACACATTTAATATTCAAATTATTGGGGGAAAAAAACAGTATTAACCTTCTGGTAATGTCAGACTTTCAAGTGTGGGACTGCTCTTGCTACCAGACATGAGTGACTCCAAAAACCTATTTTCAGCTTCTGTACCAGAACTCTGTCTATGCATGGAATCATTTCTCAACATCCCAGCCTCACTCAAACCAGAAGAAATGTTCCCGAAGATGCTGGAATTTTGCAAGCCAGGTGCCTCTGTAGGATCAACTTTTGTTGAAGAAAACCCAGGTGGCGGTCCACCTTTAGCTCGTAAATGGGGCATGGCATCACCAAGTTGCAACCATGGTGAGTCAGGTGCTGCACTTTCCAGACGAACAGGTAAATCAATACCAAAATACCCAGACTCAAACCATCCAATAATATCAATTCCTTTGAATGGGCCCTGAACTCGACCCTGAGGATCTCTATAAAAAAGGGATAACTCCTCTGGAGAAGTCTGTGGAACTCTCCTGGTTTCAAGTTCACTGTCCAAAACACCAGTTAGTTGCCTCTTAACAAAGGAATGTTCACTAGATTGCCACTTAGCCGCCTCTCTAGTGTCAGATAGATAGTCCAAATTATTGTCCCATTGAGTACGAGAATCTTTTGGCTGGTGCGGCCAGCTCATATCTGAGTTTCTTGGCCTGACATCACCAAGCACATCTGTGCTATCGTGCATGATATTGCTTGCATGTTCACCAAGTGGTGTGGCACGCCATGTAGCTCGAGGATGAACAGAATTATTTTCTTCAAAGGTTGATTCTCTATTACTAGGCACCTCATCAGCCACTTTGTAAGAACCTCCATCTTCACCTCTATCTATAAAGATTAAGTATTAAAAACTCCTCCAGACACACAAAATTCATCTTCATAGTTGTTAATCGGGGCATTGTATAATATATTTAAGTAGGGGGAGAAAATTATTCTAGTTGCAGACATGCAATGCAAGTAGAAATCAAATAATATGAGACAGACAATATAGTAAAGCTGAGCAGATACCAAAAAGGGGAGTCAGAGCCACTAGTGACATAATAGCAACCAAGCACGAGCAAAGATACTCATCAAACCCATCAACATTAAAAACAAAATATAATATAAAGATCGCCTTCAAATATAGAGAACAAAACTAGAATTGTAATGTATCATGTCCTGAGGTAATAAAATATACAATTCCCAGGATCTTCTTTAGTTTTTCCATTAATTAGAGATTGCCTCGAGATTCTGTATATTTTCCATATAAGTTAAGCTATATATATATATATATATATAACTGTTTGCTTTTTCATTTGAAGAATTATATCAGAAATTCAGATAGCCAATGTCAAGTGGTCAAAACCTCCCTGCTAGAGCAATCCAGTTCTAACTTAAGCTAACCTGCATAGACACCAATCTGTGAAAGCTTATATTCTTAATGTACCTTGCACAGATGCATTTCCAAGCTTTATTCGCCTAGAATGTGGAAATTCTGTTGAGTTCCGTCCATCCTTGGGCACCTGAGGTGCACTGCTGCTCATTATTTCCCCTTTGTCAATACCCTTTAAGACAGACTGTTCAAACAGAAAAGAAATCTAATAAACCACCAGAAATGACAGTGGCATCCAGAAATGATTTACATTTAACATCAATTACCAGTTCCTCAGAATTTGGTTCACAAAGTGCTAGAGGCACCAACAGTTCATCCTGCGTAAGAGAAGGTACCTGCAGAAAATCATCCACTAGTTTTCTTTCTGTATGTACATCAGTCACTCTGTACACATCAAGCATATTAGTTCTACTATATCTAAAGGGACTAGCTACTCCATGCTCACTTTCAACTTTATCCAACACAGTTCCAGGGTATTGAGAATGCGTATAAGTGCTACTTATAGGGCTACCACCAGAGCCAAGCCGAGCACGTCCGAGAGTAGTGACAGGAGGCGTATCCTCCCCACGACCCCTCCCAGGATAAAACGCAGGCCCTTGTTTGTTGGGTGTCACATTCTGGTTATGGAGAGGCTCTACCCTTCCACGGCTTTGTGAGGAGTTAGATCTCCATGGCCGATAATGATCCCCTTCCTTTTCATCCTTACTAGGATTGGAAATGTGAGGCAAACCTTTGTCCATGTGCTGATCACCATTTTTACCAGAGTCGTTCCATTTTTCACGATGAGCTTCAAGCTCCTTATCATCTGGACCCCAGCGTGTGTTCCACTTACTCTCACGCCTCTGATCATAGTTCATGTCTCTATTACCTGAATCATTCCATCTATCAGGTGTACCACGGCGTGTTTCTCCAAAGTTCCTTGCAGGTGGGTTTTCTGCCCATCGGTCCACTTTCCGAGCATCACCTAGGTCTTTGTCTCCATCCCTCCAACGATCCTTGCGTGTGGAGGACTTGGGGTCTCTCTCTTCATCCCGCCAACGGTCACGACGCCCATTTTCAGAGTCAAGCATGGATGGCCTAAAGACATCCTTTCTCTTATGGATATCATGAACATCCTCTCCAATTCCAGATGTCTTACCAGTCTCAGAGGGATTGTCAAATGACGGAGTAGAGAACACATGGTTTTCCTGAGTCAAGAGAAATAAAAAAAGAGAGACAGGCTTTAAAGCATTTATAAACTATTTCTGCAAGTGATATGCGCACAAAAAATATTATTTGCACTTGTAAATTTTACAAAAGTACGAACAGACTAAAATAAGAATCCAGAAGTAATAAGTAGTGATTACACACCACAGTTCCTGTTCCAGGTTTATTCTCCCCTGGCTTTGGCAGAAGCCACTGCGGGGAAAGTGGAATAGGATTGTCAGAGCCTTGGAAATCTGCACAAATGTGATAGAAGCTTCAGTTAATATAATAGAATGGAATACTTTAGCCAATCTCAAAATCTCTCAAAGTAGAATCTAGCAACAGTAAATGTGTAAAAGTAAAAGTATTTATGCAAGTTGCGCAAAAAACAGGAAAGCATACAAGATAGAAGAAAAACTAATATCTCCTCAGTATAGAATTGGAAGACACACTAGCTGTCAAACACCTAAAGAAGAAGAAAAAATATTGACATTTGGCATAAGCAATTAACAGGGCAAACCAATCAGTTGTTTGATTGTGTTGAGTACATTAATGAAAGAGCTGGTGAAAACCAGTATAATTAAAAGATAAATTGGAAAAAACGAGGGAGGAAAAGGAAAGCAAAGATATAAGTGAACAATACAATGAATCTAAAATTGATATAAGTGATTAAGCTAGCTAGTCTAAAACGCGAAAGTTAGAGGGGACACTATTCTATGTCCAAAGATCTGCATAATCCCAAAGAAATCCAGAAAATTTTCAATGAGTAAGAAAGAAAGTGCACCATCATTAATTTCAGGGGAGCGGTGCAACTCTATGCTGCTGTATATCAAACCAAGTCAAATGGAATCATGAGGCAACACCCTAATCTAAAAGTGACTACATGAACTTTAGAAAATAAACGTGATAATAAACAAATAAGTCCAATAAAATCTTTCTAACAGTAAACAGAAGACCCAATTTTTTCGGATTTCAAACATGAGCAATAAAGCTAACAACCCCAAAAGCGCCCTTCATTACAAAAAGCAGTGGTGCTCAGTGCAGTGTAAAGATCTAAACTTTCAGCACTAAAGTTCCCATAGAGAACTGAAAAATCAAATTTTGAAAAATGGACCGAAGTGCCGGCCATGAACACGTAGTTCAAATTCAAACAAGGGAACAGAAAGAGTAAGACGTGC
The DNA here is from genome assembly GCA_030819835.1 of Acmispon strigosus. Classification (NCBI taxonomy): domain Eukaryota; kingdom Viridiplantae; phylum Streptophyta; class Magnoliopsida; order Fabales; family Fabaceae; genus Acmispon; species Acmispon strigosus. Next base: position 59,530,309 of record JAUAMA010000005.1, read on the forward strand.
AGACCAATTCGTCAATTAATAAAATGGGTTTAGAAACGGGAACAGAAAACAAAACCCTAAGTTGAACAGAGATGTTGTTGGCATGAGGAATATGAATATGTGAAAAGAGGCTAGGGTTTAGGGGGGGAGAGAAAAGGGGAGAGAATCGGGGAGAACCTTTGGGGATCTGAAAGGGAGGTGCGGTGGCGATGTGGAGGCGAGCGGCGGAGGTGCGGTCAGACATGGTTGATCGGCGGCGAGAGAGCAAGGGAAGTTGGATTGCTAGCAGCGCTATTCAATTGAACGAATGAACCGGGTAAGGAACACAACAATGGGGGAGAATAGAATATAAACTATAAAGTTAGGCCTCAAACTAATAAATCAGTGCTCGCTTCCACGTCACCACCCTTAATTGAGATTAAGCTCATCTACTATCTCATTTCAAAAATTAACTCGTGCTAATAGCTTTTGGTCAAATTTATAAGAATTAAAAATTTAATTCACACAGTTGAAAGTTTTCTTCTCAATTAATTAATATCGAATTTTAAAAATTATCCTTAACCTGCTTTTCTTAATTTCTATATATTATTAATACTTATAAAATTGGGAAGAGAAAGAAAATTTAATTAAATAAGATTATTTTTGTCAAAAGGTGATTAATGCACTAGAAAGTCAAAGTTAGTTGTTATAAAAATGACCAAAAGGTAAATCTCTCATTTAATTTTTATAAATATTATTGAAGGTAATAATTAAAAAGGCATATGGGGTTTATAAATATTTTTCTTAAAGATGTATTGGTTATAAACTTACATAAACCAAGAAGGTGTTGGCCAAAAAATAGAAATAAGCAAGCTAGACTATTGTAAGTATGATGACTTAAATTTTAAATTCTGGGAAAATGTTATTTTATTGGGAGTAGCCGTCACAATTTTGAGTTTTCTAAAGGATAATAGCCTTTTCTCTAAAAAGGTGAAGGCACCATCAAAAGGCAAATATATGTAAAAAGTTACTTCAGTGATTTTTAAATCACATCAGGAACTTTTTTTAATCAAATTCCACAAATCTTATTATCATGATTGGACCCAATAATTTATGAAGTGCTTGAGGATGAAGAGAATATGATTTCTCTTATGTCATTTTTTTGAGAAATTTTTTCTTTACTAAGGTTTTTTTTGCACATAGAATTTTTTTCTTTACTAAGGTCAAAGTCAATATAACTAATTTATATTTAAATATATAAAAACATCTGTATTTGTATTGAAAATTAATAATATCATAATTCATTCAAATGGGTCAATTTCACCATTCACCAATTATTAATAATACTACATAAAATGTATACATAATTTTAAAAGGGATTATCATCTAACTGGTCCCTGTGTTTGATGTCGTATCTGACTTAGGTCCCTCGTCGGAAAAATCTTAGCATATGGTCATTCTGTTTGCAAACTGTCTAAACTAGGTTTCTCCCCGGAGACCAGAGCTCCGGTGACGACCTAGGTGGAATTAATAAAATAAAATAAAAATTCCACGTCATTTAAACAATTTAACTTAAATCCCTGAATTAAATCAAATCCTAATTTACTACCCCAAACGAAACCCTAAATCCCAAATTTCATTAATCAAACACATCCAATCTTCATCATCTTCATCCATTTTTCCATAAAAAAAAAACCTAAGTCCCCAAATTTGGGTCTACCATGCTTGTAGCATTCTTCTCATCTCCTTCAACCTCAACCAATCTCCACTCCTTCCTCTTCCTTCCACCGCCGATTCTTCCTTCTCCATCTCAAAACGAAACCATTGAAGCCCCTTCCTCTGCCAAACCCCTCATCTCCGAATCCAACAGTTGCCGCCGCCGCCGCTCCTCCACCCCGTTCGAAGCCTGCCTTCACCGCTGCTACTCCATCTGTTGCCATGGAAGTGATTCTGACGAAGACCCGAAGCTAGGTTTTGTAGCTGCGTGTTTGGTTTGTTTGATGTCCTAGCGTGACAGAGGCGAACCAGATTCGATGGTTGCCTTTGATTTTGGTCCATCCTTCATTTTCCTTCTCTGATTTGGTTGGGTTTGTGGTGTTTGGATTTGCTTGAGGTTGAATGGTTTTGGCTTTAGGGGGAAAGAGATGGAAGATTGGGACTTGATGGGAGGCTAGGAAAGGTTTTGGCTTGGTGAAGAAATTGGGTGTGGCGAGGGACGGTGGGGGAAGAAATTGAATCTGGCGAACCAGATTCTTTTTTTTTTTGCTTGTGTCCTCCTTGCATTCTTGATTTATGAGTTTGCTGAAGAACAAGGTGATTTTCTGGTTTGATTTGGGTTTATTTTGTATGTTGTTTCTGTGTTCGAAGGACACGTTTTTTGGGTTTCTGCAGCCTGTGGCGATGGTGCCTTGCTGTAGCAGTTGAGGAGTGTTTGTTACTAGGTTGGATCTTTTTGGTGCAGTGGTAAGAGAGGAAAGAGATGAGGATGAATACATAAGAAAGAAAGATGAAATTTGGAGAGAAGCTTTTTTTTCTAGAAAAATGGATGAAGATGATGAAGATTGGATGTGTTTGATTAATGAAATTTGGGATTTAGGGTTTGGGGTAGTAAATTAGGATTTGATTTAATTCAGAGACTTAAGTTAAATTGTTTAAATGACGTGTAATTTTTATTTTTTTGTTATTGATTACACGTAGGATTCATTAATCCAGTCACCAGGCCATGTAGGCCTTCACCGGAGCTCCGGTCTCCGGGAAGGGACCTAGTTCAGGCAGTTTGCAAACAGAAGGACCATATACTAAGATTTTTTCGACGAGGGACCTAGGTCAGATACGACCTCAAACACAGGGACCGGTTAGATGATAATCCCATTTTAAAATAATAAGTTCTAAACTGCCATTTCTTTCTTCCTTAACGTCATACTGTATTTAATTTAAGAAACTTATATACAATTTTTATTTCATTCATGTGAATAGATAAACAATAAAGACAAATAAAAGGAACAGAAAGAGACCTTGAAATTTTCTCCCCCCCCCCGCCATCTCCTTCAAATTTTATTTGATCTCTGTATAAAGGATTTGGGATTCTGGTTGTACCAAATTTTAAGAACAATTGGAGTTGTACAATTTCAGGGTTTTCTCCTTTTTTTTTTTTCCCTTTCCTTTATTTCAGATGCTGTTTAATTTCTGTGTTCAATTTTGAGGGGTTGAAACATTGATTTGGTTGTGAAGGTGATAGGGGTGAAAGGTGAGATTTTAAAGTGCATGGAGTGGGGTGGGAGGAGAAAGTGGAAGAAGAGGAAGAGTGCATGGTGGAGGTGAAGTGTGGTGGTGGGTGGGAGGAGGAAGAGGAAGATGATGGAAGGGAAAGGGGTGGCTAAAAAAAAACATGTGGATTAAAAAATTACATGTAGGATAAGCGAGATTATGTGAATGAGTTACCTGGTCCAAACACATATCTAGCTTTTGGACCTAATATGATTAAAAAAAAATTAGAGATCTATTGCAAGAAATTTTTTGTACTGGAACCCAATTTGATGTTCCAATTTGATTCTTCTTTAAAAGTAAGACACTAAAAACATATTTAACCCATTTATTTAAAAACATAAATTTAGCTAAATGGCTAAAGAGTATGAAGCCCATTACATCCTCCTAGCATACCATAATTATATGCCTCCAAAGAACTAGAACATCGTGTCATCAGGCTTAATAGGATAGTCAAGACATCCCTTTGTATTATTAGAATGATATTCAAACATGTTAATCATGAGCCCAAAATTTCTATGAATGTGTAGCAATTAGCAAACAAAGCTTCGTTCACAACAAAACAGGATAAGCTCCATTCCATACAAAAATTACAATCCAAAACGGTATTCACATCTCAGCCTGAGACAACTCAACAAAAAAACAAAGAAAAACCGAGTAACGAGCTGAACCAAGAAAACACCAGATGATTATTATTTTTTATTTCTGTATTGAAATAATAATCAGGAAAAAGGTACTTATATTTTCGGCAAAGAAGTTGGCAGATCTGCAGGGACATCTGAACTTGCCTGCCATGTGAAAATAAAAGCTTTGTCATTACATTAATTGTACTGGCAATCTAAATGGATATTAACAAGTAATCCAGTAATGTTCAGCTATAAAGCATTAAGACCCAACCCTGATAGCATTCTCTTACGATTTGTATTATTATCAATAAAAAGTTCTATGTAATCGTCACTTTAAATTAGAATCATGACTGCGTTAGTCTTCAATATAACTAATAACATGTTTGGATTAGTTTCTCTTTTTTCAGCAACAACTCTTACATTCAAAAGCTAGACACATAAGCTTCTTCACATAAATGATTTTTGGCTGTCGAATCAATTACAGGAAGATTTCAAAACATGCACCAAGACTAATTGCATGTTTGGAAATCATTCTACAAGCCAAATTCAATTACGGGGGAGACTTTTGTGAGTAGCTTTTGGGTGCTAGAATTGATTATGGAGAAAAGTAAGTTGATCCAAACATACTATAAGTAGACAGCCCTTTTTCAGAAAGAATATTTTAAACATTTGATTACAAAACAAAATATAGTTTTTTATTTTTTTCTTTAAGCAGGATAACGGATATCCATACCTGAAGATATCTTGTCAACACTGTTGTAGTACTGAAGTTAAAGCCTTGAACTGGTTCTCCTTTAGTACGAGAAGCATTAAGTTGCTTTCTAACTTGAGTAGCCAGTGACTGCATTTTTATTAGATAGGGTCAGAAGAAAGAACCAAGTGAATAAAAGAGGGCAGAAAACTAGCATTCAAATTACAGGTATGTGCGCGTGTGTGCGCACGCGCGTGCCTGAATGTAGATAAGAGTTTGAAGTCTGTTCACGATAGGGTTGCTAATATCTAGAACATACCTTCCCCAGCTCTACTCCCCACTGATCAAAAGAATTGATTCCCCAAACGAAACCCTCAACGGCAATTCTGTGTTCATAGATTGCCAACAACTGAGGAACATAGAGAACAAAAGAAATTAGGACCAGTACAGCAATTTGTACAGACCATCATTGCAAGAGAGCATACACGAACATTAATGAGTAATGACAAATGAGTCTCTCTCATATCATGAGAAAGGTATGTGACCAACTTTTGTAGATTAAACAGCTCAAGCATGAAAGATCCACAGACGGCAGTTTTTATTCTATGAAAAAAATCTGGAGCGAAGAAAACAATATGAACACAAGAAAAAAATGACGAAAACTATTTGTCAGACAGATACCGTTTGCTTGCAGTTATTCTGATATCACACTTATTAGAACATACACGAAGGAGTAGACAATAAAGAGCAAAAGCAAAAACATTAACTAGAATGGTTTCACAGTGAATGCTTCTTAGTCCTTTATCATATTAAATGGATCCACTTGATCTAACTAGATGTGCAAGGGATAATAAATAAATAAAATGCAATAATAGCTATCGAACTGTTTATTCATATTAATAAATTTGCACTCACCCAAGACAAGACATGGCCACAAACAAGGATTCCTTCCAGTTCAAACATTTTATACAGTAAAAATGCCTAATTAGGAATATGACAGTTCTCCAAGAGAGCACGAATAAACTAAATGCTCTCGCCCATATTTCAAGGATATGAATAAAGAAATTCAATACATTATTGTAAACAAATACTCCCTCCATTACAAAATAACTGTCCACTTAGAGAAAAACAATTTGTTTCATAAAAATTGTTCACTTAGAATTCCAAGGTAGCATTAATTGATATTTTTCCATATAATACCCCCATGAGAACAATAAATGAGGAGAGATAGAAATACAATTTAAAGGTTAAAATAGCAAAACAAATAAAATGTTTTAAAAAGTTAATATTATTTGCATTTTTTAATATGCGTGACGGAGAAGTAATACATAACCACCAAATTTTTCAGTTGGACATGCTCAACAAAAGAAATAACTGAAACAATCAAACTTCTATGAACAAGAAACAACCATTTGTAATTAGTAATTGCGGCCTAGTGGGCTCAATACCTGCCCAATATTGTAAGAATTCAATGATGGAAGCAGAAGGCCGAGAGAAGGACGGTTTCCGCTGAATGTCTGTAGATTTTAAAAAAGTAAAAAAACGAAATCAAGCATGGTGTAAGGACTACAGATTCCATTGTTAGCTCAGCAAGTTGTGTGGAAGCAGAAGGGAAATCACCTTGTGAGGAATAAGATGCGGGGAAACATTTTCTTTTTGCAGCTGTTCAGCTGTCTGCAAGAAATAGACTGATGGTCATATTCCAAACGATAAATCAGGAAAATACTAGGATAAAATTCTAGTCCAAAGCTGATAAAAGTAGCTATTAGTACTTTAAGTTCTGGGCTGTCTGATCCTGTATCTCTCAATTACTCTCTATACTGCTACTTATATGTGATTTACATTAAAGATAATAAAGTCAACACAACACAGACTTCACCCCTTCAGCCTTGGTCACTTCTATCAACACATTATGTCGTTTAGAAGAAAAGAGCAAGGATTAATGTACCTTCCCATATGCAAGGGCATCGGGCTGCGCAAAATAGTTGGACATTAGCTCATCATGGTTACTCACCACTTCACCTGGTTATAAAATGCATTGCTAAAATAGTATCAGAGCCTTGACTTGAAACAAGCCAACTACCATGACAAAACTTCATAATGTTCATACTCTTTACCTTTCAGAGAGACAGGTTGCTGACTTTTCACAACTCCAATAAAATCACAAGGAATCACACGCCCCTAGAAGTAAAAAGGTACAAGTTTCTCAACAGCATAGTTTGTAAATAAAACAACTTTCATAAAGTAAAAGATATGAAATCAAAGGAAGTAGAGCTTGTCACTTAAAGCTGCAATAGAGGCAAGGAGAAGAAATAACATTCTAAATTGGTATAACTACTGATTTGTGGTACTATGTTAATGTTAATTAAATATGCATCCCTCCACCCCACCCCCTTTTTCTCCTTATAACAAGGAGAAGAAAATTCAGGTCAGTAATTGAAAAACTAGAGAACGTGTAGGCCTATTAAATCACATAAAGTTCTGCAAGCAGTATAAAGAAACGTCTCAACTATCAATTGAAAAATTAACGTAGAAAAAATGTGCTCTTGGACTTTAAATATCCTATGCAATTTCTTCCTGAATTTATGCTCTATCAAAATCTATAATTTGACTGAAATATTAGCATCCAAAACTGGTAAAAAATAGAATTGAAATGTCAAGCACAACATGCAATAGTAGACATATGATATATCTCATTAGAATGATTTCAAAAATAAAATTAACTCTCAACACTATAGTAGCATAGGCTTCTGAGCTCCTAATTTTTAACATTGGTAAATCTATCAGACAAGTAGTATTTCCATGTCAAACTTTTAACAGAAGAACCTTTCAAGCTCAAACAAAGAATTATGGACTACAAGTATATCACCTGATGTATGAGCTGGTAAAAGCTATGCTGCCCATTAGTTCCTGGTTCACCAAAATCAATTTCACCAGCCTCAAATGGTAGAGGAACACCATCAATTGAAACACCCTTGCCATTGCTCTCCATGCTAACCTAATGTAAGAAAATAAAAGATATAAAAAAATTAAAATGGCATTAAAACAATATTCAAGCACAGTGCTGCAACAAACTTGCCTGTTGAATGTGTGGAGCAAGCTTCTCAAGAGCTTGACTATAAGGTAATATGGCCTGGAAGAGTACCAGAAGTGTCATTCTTTTTAACAAAGCCAGTTGAGAACAAAAAAATCTATTAAATAATTCTGATGAGAACAGGACAGATAAGTACTTACTCTGGTAGGATATCCAAGAAATGAAACGTTCCAAACGCTCAATAAACCCAGAAGCACCTGGAGTACTCATAAAATGTCACCGAGCATCTCATCATGTATTTGACAAAAGAACAAAACATCTTAAAAACAAGAGAATCTAAGGTCCTTGAATCAAGGGATCTGAAAAAGTTACAGTAGGCCAAATTCCTAATAGCCACACTTTTTTCCCCTTCAGAAAAGGAATATACTAAGAGGGAAAGGGAAGAAAACTAGAAAAGTCTAGAGCTAGAGGATCGGTAATCCTCCTAATAGCAAAAGAGACCGCAAGGGAGGAAAAAATTCCCTCTTCAAATCAGTCAAATTTTAACGTTCCTTCAGGTTAAAAAACTGTCAAACCCCCAACCATCCTAATCCCATTTTCCCCTTCTAAATAAGGAATGTATTAAGAGAGAAGAATAGTACAAATCTAGGGGGATCGGTAATCCTCCCAACAGCAAAAGGAACGAGGGGAAAATGAGAGGAAAAAATCAACTAAAAGAGCTCCCCATTCCCTATTTAAAATCTGTCAAAAAACAATATTTCTGTTGATTAAAACTTCAAGACATATGAATAAAAAACACTCAAGGCATTAAGTGTATTCCAATAGGGAGATCCATACAAAACATTCAAACCCAAAATTATATTACATTCAAACCACAGTGGAAGGATAGCCGGTGTGCAGTATTACAGACACCAGAAAAAATATGTGAATGAGCAGAGGTCCACATGTACGAGAAAACTCCAAAGTATAAAAAAAGGTTAGCAAAGGAGTACTTACGGGGATATTCTTTTCAAATGGCTGTGAATAGAAATGTTGATCAATGCTGGAAGCCCCCTTTAAGAACCTTTGGAGGCAAAACACCATCAGAAAAAAATATGGAAGCATCACAGATAAATAACTAAGTAAGTGTTTTAGTTTCTTACAAAAGTGAGATTCAAAACTACGTTGTATTTTACAACCAGTGTCAATGTTATGCAGTAAATATTTGAAATATGAAAGTGGGGACCTAACTAAACTTTATCAAATTATGATAAGGCCATGAATAGCATATTATATATCAAAATAATTCTTATATAAATCCTTTTTTAACTATGAATTTGACTATTTTAATATATGCTAGGGCCAAAGTTAATTAAGCTATTTCTAGAAAAAAGAAGTGCCTGCAGATTAGGATGATATCAATAACGAGAGACATACTTCTCGACTACTGAAAAGCCATATTGTAGAGATAACGGCAACACCCCAACAGCACTGCAAACTGCAAACCACATTTCGGGTCATGGTAATATAATCTGTTCAAACCTTCAAATGTACTTTAAGGATATGCGAGTGGTAGGAGGAAATAGAAGAAACATTACTCACCACTATACCGACCACCGACCCAGTCCCAAAATGCAAAAGCATTGTTAGGATCAATACCAAACTTTTCCACAAGCTGTTACAGAAATTAAAGAAGGGGAAAAAAGTAAGGTTCAGCAAGACAGGTATATGTACCGAATCGACACAAACAGTAATGACCTGTTGAAAGCAGACAAGAACATGATTCATGAATAAATGAAGAGATGCATATTGAAGACAACTTAGTCAGCTAATGCCAGAAAAGTAAAATATGGTAATACCGCGAGATTTGTGCTGACAGCCACCATATGCTTTGCAACTGCAGAGGGCCTGGAAATAACCATATCATGAGACAGGCTTCAATTCATTATCAAAGTCAATTTTGATTGTTGTTACTTTCTATCTTTTAAATAAACTGTTAATATATTTACAATGTGTGGGATGAGATGTATATTACAAAATGTCAAGAAGTATATGTTCCAGATTCTGTTCTGCAAGATTTGGCATAAAAAGGGAAGAAAACTGCAGACCCCCCAACCAATGCCTACATTGAAGTATTACTATTAATATTACACTTACCCAAGTGCAGATGAAATCCATTCTCTAAGAGTTCGAGCATTCAGCATGGTTTCGGCTGTTGTAAAAGTCTTTGAAACAATCACAACTGCAATCATTATAAGCAACAATAAGACATGCAAGATAAGCCTCCATACCTACGTATCTATTATACATATGATCCAGTGATATTTACCGAGAGTTGTTTCAGGATTTAATCCAGTGATATTTCTAGCAACGTCAATCGGATCAACATTTGCAAGACTGCAGATAGATTCAATCGGAGGATGAGATTATTTTATGAAACTATAATAAGATATATAGCTACATTAAGCTAGACTCAAAAAAGAAAATAAAATCATACAGTCACAGTAAGTCAAACCTTGAAATAACACTTTGGAAACATCATTAAGATTAGATACTCACAAGCGCAGTTGACGACCCCGTGCTGATTCAATAGCTTCAGGATCTGCAAGGTGACATAAAAACGTTTTCAACACAACTAGTCATCGTCAACTAAGGACAGCGATTCCTCAAAATACCACACAATAGGTGTGAGCAGGCGCATGTATTTTCACGTGTCAATACAAATAAAAGGACAGCAAAAAATATGATTGAACTACTACAACTAAAGAGACTTGGCAATAATCACCCAACCTGTTTGAAGTGCCGTGTGTACAAACAGTGGACCTAAGAAGCTGCCACCAATACCAACTGCAACAATGTCCTTCAGAGCCTTTCCTGTAGCTCCAACCTAAACAAAAGGCTGAGTAGTTAATACCCACCAGCTCAATTGTTCAACAAACATCCATATAAGATACAAGAGTAGCAAATTACCCAAGATCCACTGCGAACCCGGTCAGAGAACTCCTTGATCTTGTCTAGAACTGACCAAACTTCAGGGACAACATTTTTCCCATCACTTTGTATAACAGCATCCCTCGGAGCACGAAGGGCCACGTGAAGCACTGACCTATCCTCGGTGCTGTTTATCTGAATGTGAATCCAAAGTCATACAAAAATGATAACAATATCAAAACATTCACCATCCGGATCCACCTCAATTGTAAACTACTGCAGTGTCATAATTTACCAAATTGAACTTTATAAAGAAGAACTAAAGGCCCGTGCAATGTCAGTGCAAAACTTGTTTACACAGACATTCAATTGATATCCATCATATCAGAAAATATATTTTTATTTTAATTAAAATTAAAAACGTATGTAACTGTTTATCCTATGTGGTATAGAGTGATTGGATATCAGTGTAAAATTGTTTTACAGACAGTGCATATCCATTAAACTCTTATAAAGAAAGAGTATAAACAACATCACTTACATGTTCTCCATTGTACATGCGGTTAATCTTTTCTTTGAGGGATGCAGCCTACACAACATCAACACCAGAAACAATAATTATGAGGTCATTTTTGTGATTAGTAACCGACTAATCACGAAACCACTAACTATTATGAGAATTATGAAAAAACAACCTCTGCCAAGTTAAAGAGCTTGTGGATTGTTTCAGGGGTGGCTTGTTGCCTTGAATAATCCAGCAGAATGCCATCGAAGTCACTGCAAATGATTATATGCAAAATCAGAAAATTTTCATTTTCATGTATTATAGCACGTTTAGATCAGCTTTTCTATTAATGAGAATCAATTGATTTTGGTTTTTAGAATAAATTGTGGAATGATTTCCAAACATGCACTTAGTTAACTAACAGCATCTCAAGAGAAATCAAGTGTTGATATCGCTTACACCAGCATCGATTGGCACCTCCCATCATCGCTCAACAGATCACGAAGATGGGTGTTCTTGATGTCCTCCACATGGACCTGCTCAGAGGAAACGCAGCGTTTAGTGGTAAAAATCTTCAGATTTAAGTGAGTAATGATGATAAACAACAAGAACGATTGATGAATCTGGTTCGGTTACCTTCAACTCGTTCCATTGCTGAGTGTCAGAGATAAGAGTGGAAGAAGCCATTTTTGTTTGTGGAAGGAAGAAGGAGAATCAGCGTGCTGTTTCGTGGCGTGCGTTTGGATGTGTAAGTCGGAACTCGCTAGTTTTTGTGTCTTTCGAAAAAACAAGAAATACTAAACAACTTCTCGTGAAGCACCAACTACTTGCATCAACTAACACGTAGGTACAGTGTTAGGGGTGAGAATAGATTCGGTTTAGCCCGACTTTATTGAAATAGTTTTGACTTATTTAAGGCCTAAGTCTAACTTATTATAAATTCGGCCACTCGTTACACAATAATATTTTTACATTTGTTAATAAACTTTTTTTAAAAGCAAAAAATACATTAATATTGAAAATAAAGCCAAAAAACAACCACCACAAGAAAGAGGGAAAGTTGTCCACCGACCTCTAAAATAGGAGAGAGAGAAAGCCATCAACTCAAGACAAATAGGGAATATACAAAGCCCTAACCAAAGCAAACCTCCTTTTACAGCACAAAATGAAACACCCTAAAAAACAACACCACCACAAAAAAACCGCCCCTATGAGGTTCTACGTTCCAAAGTTTGAGCCATTATCTGGTTCATTGCAGCGTCGTCAAAATAAGAAAAAACTAGACCCACCTGTTTACCCACCGAAATGGCACTTTTTGCCCTTGTCATAACACCCTGAGACACTGAAGACTCTGATGGCAAAAGCATAGGTTGACGACCTTCGACTCCGTCACCTTCCCGCGTCCTCCGCTTGCGATCTGGAAAGGGTTGAATCGACACAGATGCTCAACTCTTGGCTCCTGCACTCCTTCTTCCTGGGTCGGCCCCGAGCCCTCTTCTCCCCATGCCTTTGAACCCTATCTGTTAATAAACTTATAAGTTAAAAAACTAGTAACTTACACTTTACCAATAAGTCGTTGATCTAGTGGTAGGTAAGATAAACTCTCGTAAGGGTGATGTCACAAAATCTAATCCCAAAAAAATTATTTGTTGGGGGGGAACGTTACAGTATCCCAAATAGCTTAACACCTATCAGTAATAAAAAAGCTAAGTAGAGACAAAAATAAGCTACAGTATTTTGAGAATTTAGCAATGTTCGCAGACGGCAGAACCGAACCAGACATTGAACCATTCGAGCTACCGGTTTGCGATTTTTATGGTTCAACCGAGGTTGAACCATGGTCGAATGGATTGTAATAAATAATATTTTTAATGAGTATAATACATAATTACATATACATATGTAATTATATACATAAAATGAAAATTACACATGACATTAAAATTTTCAACCTCCAAAGGTTGAGATAAATCATTTTCATATCAATTTTCATTTTCACCTTTTTTTTTTTACAAAACAACTAAACCGGTTCGACCCAATTTTTGTCTAGTTTTTATCGATTTTTTCCCGGTTTTTCCAGTTCGTGACCGATTCAATGCTCTACCAGTTTCAGGTGTCAACTGAACTAGCTTGACATGCGGTTCCCAAATTTTCCGGTCGAACCGGCTGATCCGGTTCGATTTTGCCAACATTGGTTTTTAATGTTTAAAAGCCTATTAAAAATTATATTTCATTTTAAGATATTTAAAAAGGTTATAAATATATTTCTAAATAAACTAATATATTAAATTATTGTATAAGTCAAGTTATTTAAATATTTAAAAATGTATATAAGTATATAATATCAATATATTATAAAAACATTCTAACGAAACAATAACCACAGTAATAAAATATATTTATATTAACCAACATATTGGCACTAAGAGTAAAACAAGAGAAATGATCGAACGAGTACACAAGAAGGAAAAGAATCGCAACAAGTTGAAGTTCTTCTCAACTTCATTTCTATTTAATAATAAGTGTGTTAGAATGTATTATTTTTTTTAGGAAATATGTTGCTAGCATTTTTCTTTAGTCAATGATGGTGCATGACTGCATGGTGCATGAAACCAAACCTGTTAATTTAATGTTTCAGAGAAAATAAAAAAGAAATACCTATGCCCCAGTCATATGAATTATAGGGTCAAAAGGAAATAAACATATGGATTAGTGTCATAGATTAATTGTACATTTTAGACCACTAGCTAAAACAAACTACACGTACGTGTTTTCTGTAACCATGTTGTCCTCCGTGCCATCAAGTGGGCACATTCACTTAATCTAATAAGTATATTCCGTTTTATGAATGTGTATTAGAAATTGTAACTCTAATTTATAAGATACTGAATATTATTTTGAATTGAAACCAAACAACTACTATATGGCATGTTCGAGTAAAAGTTACTATTGAGTTTTTCTTACCCATTGTAGATTTACCCCATAGGGAAGTATCAACAAGAGAGAAAGAAGAGAAGTTATTGTGCACCCTCGTTTGGTTGGTCTTAGAAAGGAAGGAGTGATTAGTTAAATGGTTGGTCCTCTTGTTTTTTATGGTTTCTCCAAAAATAGGGAGAAATACCACTTATTGAGTTTCAAATTCTCATTTTACCTTTTTTGGTATGAATAAATTATATTAATATATTAAGGGGTTAAAAATGTCTTTTCATACAATACAACATTTTTTTTCTCACTTATTATTATTGTTCAACCAAATAAAATGTAAGTGTCTTAACGTTATTCTTTCTCTTATCTTTATATCTTATGAAACAACTTACTCTTCTCTTTCTCACATTTAGTTAATTTAAGAGTTAAATTATATTAAGTAAAAGCACATTTTGTTCATTGAAAATTGCATTTTTTACATTAAAACTTGTGTTGAAATTTTTAACTGTATGTTTGTTAAGAGTTAATTTGGTGAGAGATGTGTGAAAAAAGAGTTATGTGAAAGAGAAGGCTCCACCCTCATTTGGCTAATTAGCTGCTCAGAGGAGAGGAGAGAAAGAAAAAACCCATGTGGAATCAACATACTTTTTGCCTTCTCTCCAATATGTGAAGAAACTCATGAGGCATTAAAGTATTACCATTTATACTCACAACGAGTTCAAAGAGGGTGAGGAGATGTGGAGAAGACAAACAAAAATGAGAAGATGGAAAAATCAGAAAGAAAAAAAAAGTGTTTTTTATTTATGGGGAAGAAGAGACAGAAAATGAAGGAACTTTCAGTAGCCATAGCTGAGTCTGCAACTGCAACCCAAGGAGGAGGAGTTGAAACACAACCTCGAAAAAGAGGCAGTCCTCGAAAGGTTGTTGTGGAAGCAGAAAACGAAAAGAGAAAGTTAGTCGAAGAAGAAGAAGCGATCATAGATATTATTGATGCAGCACAAGGTTCACAGCAGCAACACAAGGCATGATGAACATGGAGAAGAAAGAAGAAGAAGAATATTATGAAGCATCAGCATCAGCAAAGGAAGAAGAGGACATTCAACTTCCAAAAAGGGAGCCATCGAGAAGCAGGGCCAGGCGAAAAAGCAAACCCAGGAAAAGCACTTGATTTCACTTTCTTTAATTTCTCAGAACAAAGAAACAGAAAGAATTAGTTGGGGTCCCTTCCTGGGTTTGCCATCTTTTTTTGCTAGGATTGATACTAAAAGCCTTAGCTTATTATTTGGAAAAACAAGCATCAAGAACAGGTTCTTAGTTTCTCTTCTTTGGTTTCACTAGTAGTTAATTAGTTAGTTGAACAAATTGAATAGAATGTTTGGTTCACATGGTGCAGACAGAAAGTTCACATAGAAAGATGATCTTATAGGGTTTAATTTGGTGTATTTATTGCTTAAACTACATGAATATAATATATGAGTTTAGTTTGATGATAAATGTTTTTGTTCAGTATATGAGTTTACTTCGTTTCTCACAAGCAGTCCAGTAATTAATTAAGCTTGATCTCTCATCTTTATGTTGTTGTGTTGTTTACTTCGTTTCTCACAAAATGGCTTTACTTTGGTGATGCACCACTTCGACTCCTTTTACTTTAGTTTAATTCAGTTTACTTATAAAAGAAAATGCTAGACCCCTTAAAGTGAGGATCACCTTACATGTGATAAGATGTAACTAATTAGTAATTAACATTCTCTAACAAAAGAATATTCTAGAACTGTAGAAATATCTAAACACACCTTGTATAAGTTGTAACCATATTTTTTTTTTTGTCAATAAATATTAGATTAAGGGTAGAAATCAAGCCAAACAATACTTAAAATTAAACTAGGAGAATCAAACCCTTAAGAGAAAAATACAACAAAACACTAAAAGATAATCATGAATTATTTATGTAGTTGAATATAAAAAAAAACAAATCACACTCCATTGCTCACACAATATAATGAATTGAAAAATAGTGATTCATGACTACCAACAGTAAAAACACTCGAAATCAAAACATACATGCAGTAAATATCCAGCTCACAACTTCCCCACTTTATTTTGACATTGGAGGAGAAACTCTTGGTCCATCAATACCTGTACACAAAAAAAAAGGATTCTTTCAAATTTCATCCCACAAAATAATGAGTTCCAAGGCATTTTTTTATACCTACCGTTTGGACTCATAATGTTGAAGCAATGATGCCGTGATCAGAAATGGGTAGTAGGATATATATCTGACAACTGGGTTTCTTGACATTGAGGGGAGATAGAAGACGTATATGAACAGCAAAAGCAGCATGAAAATGAAAAAGTAACCCATGAGCAAAGAAGTAGTGGCTAGCCAAGTGAGATCACTTATAACTAGGTGCACCGCAGCCAAAAATGCGATAGACGATGTCCCAAGAGTTATTCCCAAAAGATAGCTTGCCACTCTAAAGAAGTAACTTTTCAAAAAAATATCTCCTTCCATCTGGGCTGAAATGAGTATGAGGGTAACAATAATGGCACCGTACATTGATATTGTGGTGCAAAAGATGTATACGTGAAACCATATCTTATGTAGCATCACAGCCATTCCTGAGCTCTTAGTACCCCCGGGTATAGTGAAACCTGAGGCGAATGTTACTGTAAAAATAAGGGTTGAAACCAGCATAAGTGTGCCGCTTCTCTCTTTGAAATAATCGCTCTTTGATCGGGAAATTTCAGGTGGACGTTCCGGAGGGGACTTTATGCCCAAAGACTTTGGCTTAGCGTGTCGTGCACCAGCAGATATTAATGCAATCCATGCTAGCAGCTGTAAATTAATAAAAGATATATATTATCTAAGATACATGCATGCATGTTAGAGAAACTTATGATATGATCATAAGTGATTTGATAGTAATACAAGAGGAAGAAAAAATGGTGAAAACTAAGGCAAGCACAACTTTAAATAAATACTTAGAAACAAAACTCCTGTTTTCCTTTAAAAATATTTCTCTGTAAAATTTGACTACTGGCCCACTTATTTTATCAACATTGGGTAGAGAAAGGGTTTTTAAATTTAGGTTAGACGTAACTCTATCGTTAAAAACTGCAGGTTTATATGTCATGATTTGTCTACTCTTTATAATAAGAATTTATTTAATCATATTTATAGTTAATAAACCTCAACACACCTCTCTCACTTGCTGGATTGATACCGATGGGGATTATATTTAACACCATACTCACACAATTTCACACCTTTATTTATGTTCTGGGATTAAAAAACTCAGAAAACTTGTTTTCGAGTTTTGAAAAACTCGAAAATTTTGCTTACAAATTTTAAAATTTGAAAGATAAAGAAAGGTGCGAAAATGTGCGGGTAGAGTATAAATCCAGTCCCCATACCAATTTCAACCATATGCTCAACTTCTTGGTTTCTAAAATCAAAGAAATCACGGACAGAAGAAAAATGGTACTTAAGAGTGTCAATTGTAACTCACCTCTCTTTCCTACGAACCTACTTGATAAGTTATGAGTTGTGCAGAACTAGAAATCTATTGTGCCCGTTTATGACATATATGAGTGCCTTAAAGGGATCTAGTATTGATCAGAAAGGTTTATAAATGCTATATTTTAAAAACTTCAAAGCCTTTTATAAAATTTGATTACTACTTACTAGCCTACATGACATTTTATGATAATTTCGGGAAGACAAATGACGAAGTGTACTTTAATTACTTGCCTGTTTATAGGCTGCATCTTCACCAAGATCTAAAGCATCAAGAGCTGTTTGACCTTTTTTATTAACCAAAGTGAGATCCACTCTTCTATCCCAAGTCAAGGCATGCACTATTTTGGGATGGCAAAACAAGTTAGCCAAATGTAGAGGAGTATTTCCATTACGATCCTGCTCATTTATTATCTTTTGAAGTCCATGATTAGAAGATTGCAAGATGTACTTCACCACATTAGGCTTTCCACTTTCAACTGCAATATGAAGAATATTCCGGCCACCATTGTCAAGTATATCTCTAGGATCAGGGCAGTACTCTGAATTGAGCAATTCCTGAACTACTTGAACATGATCAGCATAAGAAGCCAAATGAATTGGAAAATATCCTTCATTGTCCCTTTCCAACACGCAAGAACCACATTCCCTAAGCAAATACTGGACACCTTTAAGATAACCTTTTGACGCTGCATAATGTAGAGGAACTCTTCCTTTGTCATCCCTTAAATGGATCCATCCTGGCTTATATTTCAATACAATTTCTAAAATATCTGCCATGCATGCATATTTCACAAGTTAAAAATGGTGTACGTAAGTTAGAATAAAAAAGAAAAAAATCATTAGAAAGTGCATGCATGCAACTTTTTAATTAAATTCGAAAACGTACCGTCATTCTGTTTGACGATTGCTGCAAGAAGGAGTGGTTTTCCTTGGGGAACATAATTTGGGTCCTCAGGAATTAGTTTAGTGAATGCTTGTTGAACAACATGCCTGTAGCCTGCCTCAATCGCCAAATATAGACACGATTTGTTTTCTTTATTTGTCATGGACCACGCAGCTCTCATAGCCACTTCCTTCAAGATTCCATCAGAAACCAGGAAATTCATGATCACTTGTTCGTGACCATTGATTAGGGCCTCGTGGAAGAAAGTATTTCCGTTATTGTTTTGCTCTAGGATTTTCTCCTGAGCCTCCTCTTTGGAATTTGTGAAATGAGCAGCATCAATCAAGGTCTCAACAGCAGACAAGTGGCCAGCTTTAGCAGCCACATGCAGTGCGGTATCACCATTGAAATTTTTGGCAGTCAAGAGATATGGGACTTGTCGAACAATTTCTTTCACAAGTAGTTCATTTCCATGCTCAGTTGCTATGTGTAACAAGTTGTTGCCTAGAGGGGTTTCCAGCTGCTTGAAAATTGCACAATTCTCAAGGTCAAGGAGCTCTTTCCATGAAGCAGAAACATTATTAATGTCGTCGTTTTCTGAAAGACGACGCACATCTCTTACCAACTTCCAGTACTTGGTGCTGTAATCATGTCCTACTTGAATTTCATGATCCATCACGATATCAGCCTCAACTGCTCTATTTTCAGATATTTCATTATTCATTATGCTCCCTGCTGAAGAAACCTTTTCACGGAAGAAAGGAAAAGTTTACAAGAGAGAAAGCTGGTTTAATTTACAGCTATGGAAGAGAAACAGGCATATATCTTATTACTGAATACAGTACAGAGTAAATGGAATCCATTCGTACCAATTCCACTTACACTAACTTAATGAGAAAGATAAGAATATTAGATGAAACAGAAATGAAAAATCTGTCCATGTTTTTCACACCAAAAGTGATGAATTTTGTGTGAATGGCAAGATTCAATGGACAACCTATGGAATATGTTCTCTGCATGTGTTTCTCTGATATGGAATCAAGCAATCACTTGTTTATTCATTGTGCCAAAGCATGGAATTTATGGTGTAAGGTTCTAAACACGGAAAGAATAGAATCTCGTGGGTTTGTCCAGGATCAATTAAAGATTTATTATTGTCTTTGAGTGCTTGGTATGGGAAATTATTTCAATGAAAGCAGCGGGTGTGGGATTTTGATAGCTCTGGGCTATCTTCTCCCTGGCCCAGGAAGTTGAAGAGGACCATTAAGAAGCCCAGTTGGTTTGGCGGCTTTATATAGTTCTAAGTTACTAGGATTGTACTTGTGCGATGCAGGAGAACCGATTTTACAAAAAAAAATTCTAGAAACAAGCAATTTTAAAATTTATTAAAATAAATTAAACAATCATCGAATGATTTTTACAATTCAATATTGATGAGAATGACTACAAGCGTAATTGTGAACCATAGAAGAGTGCTTGGTAGTTAAACTACTAGGGAAGAATATAGGTTATACTATATTATGTGAGAAACAGAATGTGTTTTGCTCTACATTTATTAATGCATTTAAAAATAGAACAGTACTGGAATTGGGATTAATAAGTAAGTACTACATTTTAGTGATATAAAACCAAAGAGAATTGAATGGGACAGAATCTTTCCATCCTATTCGGTTCGTGCGCAAACACTACCATAAAGTTTCATTTTGTATATCAAAATAATGTCACAGGGAAACTTTTACTAAAAACTATGTACTGCTCTGCCTTTTCAAAACAAATCTATGTTGCTCTTAATGAATGAACTAATGATTCCTTAGCGACTCGCTTTCAGAAATTTGATCAATTGTTGTAGGTGAGCCTGTTACAGAAGTAGCTGTAGAAATCGAATTAGTTGGTGTGAGCCCTTGAACTTCTAAAGTAGAAGGCTTTGACAAATTTGCATCAGGAGCCTTCTCCTTAGAAGCATTCATGTTAACTTTTATCCTGCAATGGCAAGAGCTTGATCAAACTAGGAAAATGCTGAGTGTCACAAAAAGAAAAGAAACAATGATCTCTGAATTGTTATATGATTGGTCAGCAGTTCCTTATATATCGATATCTCCTTGTATATTTTGTCAAACAAAACAATTGTATATATTGAAGGAAAGTTTCGTTAAGCTTTCTTTGGTAATATATAACAATACTAATAAAATTAATATGATTCATACTACAAGCTAACGGTGTTTAATTGCTGTTAAACTACAATAATAGTATATTTGGTTATGAGTTTGCACCATTGAAACCACATTTCTAATCTTCAAAACGTAATCTTGTCATTTTTGAACGTGTTCAGAAACACATTCACCAGAATTTTCAAATGTGGTCGGCCAGGGGTTGAAATGTGGTTTTGGTTGAAGCAACTCTATCTAGCTTTTGTGTTCAAGTGGATGAAGTCCAAACATAAAATCACTTTACTTCAAACCGTGTTTAACCAAACCAGTTTTATAAAAAACAAGTTCATTCAACATCAGGTTTGGCAAACGCTAAGCCAAACACAGTAAACCAAATACCAAGAGACAGTTTGTCACCTCACCACAAAATGATCTAATTATACTTGTGGGATTTATTATATGACAATTAAGAGGGAACAGTTTTAAACTTACTTGTTATGAATATTGACATATTCATCCGTTTCATCTAGTATCTCCTCCTGAAATGCACAGATTAAATGAAGATGGGTCAGCGCATGTATAACAATAAATGAAGCAAAAAGCTCTGGCAAAATACAAACCCATTCTAGAAATATGTAGCACCTAGAAGAAATAGGAAAGTAATCCTGCAGCAGTCAAATCATGTAGTTCTTTCTTCAATACACTATAAAAATAGTACTTAATCATTAAACATTGCATGTATGGATCAACTTCTCTTTCCTTAGAATTAATTTTAACCCTCAGAAGCTACTCACAGAAGCTTCTCCCCAAAATTAATCAATTGTACAAGGATTTCTAAACATGCACTTAGTGCACATCCGGTAGGAAGAATGGAAGGGGAGTTGTGTTGCCATTGCAGCAAAAACAAATGGTGAATATAGGGGCAAAGAGACTAGAGGTGGATCAGATTATTGTGTCAGTCATCATTATTAAAAAGGAGTGTATCAAAACATACATACATGACTTAATGATGTGGAGCTGAAACCACAGATTCTAACTAGAGCGGATTAAAGCATCTAACCTGAAGAAGCTCTTCAATGACGTCCTCCATTGAAATAACACCAACCACCACTTCATTGGGCGGAAAAACTGGCAGGGGAGCATTATCAATATCCATGATGCAATATGAACAGCCCCTATGTCTCTTTTTAAAAGCAGGAGTTGCTGGTGGACTCTTTTTCACCTGTGAACTGGCACCTATCTTACTAACAGCAGTCAAAGTATCGTGCAACTCCATTGCAGCACCTATATTTGTGGGAAAAGTCAGGTGAAAAAATAACCACCTAGAGTTTCACTGAGTAGATCAACCACAAAGGTTCATGTGACCAAAGAATGCAATTGACTCTTATGGCTTAAAGATACACATAAACCATAAAAATGTGAAGTAAAACCATGTGGAGCTGAAAATGACCTTCACAGGAGGAAACAAATATTGAATACAGCTGACAATTTTAGGTGCAAAAGCTTCTTAAACAATCAGCAAGGTCAGCAAACAAGAAGAGTGATGACTCACCACCTCAAGGGAAATAAAGAACAGTTTATCATATCCAGCTTTATGAGTTTAACTAATTGCTAACTGTACTAGGCATATCAAAAACCACGGTCCCAATAAAATGAAGTTCATTCTAATTTTAATTAAATCTCTACCTTTATCCAAGGGTGTGCTTTTTCCTTTGTTCTTACAGCTGTCCTTAAACTCAAGTTGTTCCCCTTCTTTAATTTTAATAGGTGCTTCTTTTTTCTCATTTACATCACTATACACAACTGCAATATGACTGTGGCCCTTCTGAAATTCATTCAGTATATCATACAGAGGCATGTTTTCTGAAACACTGCAAGATGAAGAAGTGATCGTGACTACCTTGTGACTATAAGAGCACACCAGCAAATAGATACAAATGCTAATATATATACCATCGAGTTCAGAGGTAAGGATAATTTATCTCATCTCAGGTATAAAAAAGAATTTACCGAGGAATTTTTCTGATGATCATTTTTCTTAGAGGAACTGCAGCTTTTGAATCAACCATGAAGAGATTTTTAACCTGCATGTACATAGTAAACACACCGTTAAAAAATAAATGGTGACTGAATAGAAAGCACAGTGGATTCCTTTTTTCCTAACTAGGTATATCGCACAATTATTTCAGAGTGATTTGACACAAATGCTTTATTACATTACGGTATACCCTTCCCATAATAGCAGATCCATGATCTATCACTAAGCATATCATGAACAATCATGAAAATCAGGATATGGTATTAGGTTTTGTTGGAATATATGTAGATAATGTGTAAAGTTTAAGTAGAACCCAGAAATTACTAATTAGGATAAGTACGGAAACAGTTGTTTATGTAGCTAAACACACCGAGGCACAAAAGAAGATACATAAATTCAAAATTAGTAGTTTTTTCCCCATTGTCAAGTCATATCCAATATAATTACAAGAACTATGACAGAAGATTAATAATGCACATGATCATTGGTGCTAGGAATCAAAAGTCCCATGCATCCACATGCAAAATTTCAAAAGGAAGAAAAATTACCAGAACAAGCCCGATAATATTTGTTTTCTCCCCTGCGTAAACTGGAACTCTACTATGTCCCATTGTCATTATTGAATTCAGGGTCTCCCTTCAGTGCAGACACAGGGAACAAGGTTATAACAAAAGAAGACACGAACACAGTGGAGAGAATGATAAAGAATCCACAAACCCACAAATTAAGAGTTGCATCCAGATCAAGGGAAAATGCCTTTGATATGGGAGTCATAGCATCTTTTGCAGTTTTCTCTGTCAATTCAAGTGCACCAGTTATGATGGTTGTCTCATCATGTGTCAAGTCACCACCTTTCCCAGCCTAGACAAGGAAACAAAATCAAACATTAGAGCACAAAGCAGAGTAATCTGGAAAGAATTGGAGTATAAATTATACTACCATAGTTGAAGAAATGCATCTATAAACAAACGGAGCATAGAGATATAATTTCATAAACCCACATCAAAATACTAACTACAAAAGTGCATCTTATATTTTATTATAGCTTTCATATGAATATAAAGGACGCCACCCGTTATACTAATTCCTCTCAAAGTTAAAATTTCAAATTACATACCTCGTTCCCATGAAAATTTACAAAAGTCTTGAGCTCTGCCCTCTTTAAAAGAGCAGCATGTCCTTTACCCAACATCCAATCAAGAACCTAAAGAGTGTCACAATCTACATCAGAGATGGTTTTGTTTGTTTTTACATAAATAAATATATGATTGTACATAAATAAATATTCAGAATGTGACCATTATGCATACCTTGCTGATGGGCTTAGCGATAGGGTAGAAAACTACAAGAAGAACACGAACAAGCGGGGCTAGTCTCGCTCCAACAATCAATCCATATCGAGTACATAGTGCTTGAGGCATTATCTACGGGCAAAAGCAGCAATCATGTATGGAACCTTACAAAACTAATTAAATCTGACACTCAAAAGCTACTCAAAATCATGGGTGGAACTTATAACATGTTTGGTTCATCTTAATTTTCCTAGAACCAATTTTGACACTCTAGAAGGTACTCACATAAACTTCTCCCCATAGTTGGTTTTGACTTCAGACAATTGAACAACGACTTCCAAACATGATATTGAGTTTGTTCCTACTCATGACATCACATGAATGATGAATCAATCAACAGTAATTACCTCTCCAAAAACGAGGATGAGGGTGACTGACATCAAGACAGCTGCCCAGGAAGGCACAATAGAATCAAGGAAAATGGGAAGAGTCTGCAAGCAACAGAACACAAGTTTGGTAAAGCATAAGCGAAGAGTAAGCAATACCAATAGTAGTAGCACTAGCAGTAGGGTAGTACCTCCAAGGCTAGGGAGTTTGCGATTAAAAGCGTGCAAAGCAGAAGATGCTGATTCTTAACAACAGGGAAAATTTTGGCTGCAAAAGAAAGAGTGTGAAGTGAATTACAAGTTTGAAGAAGAAGAAGAAGAAGGAATTGAGAAAGAAAGAGAATTAGGTACAAACAAGCATGGATGCGATCTTGAGGGCGACCGGATTTGATGAGAACCTCCAGGTCGACGAGGCCAAGAGACATGAGTCCAAGGGTGAGACCAGCCATTAGACCTGAGAAGCAAACCAACCCCACAATCACCACCAGGTACACCCAGAACTGCGTCTCACAGCACACCACCTTTGCCGCCATCTCTGTTTCTGTTTCTGTTTCTGCAGAATTCTTCTTCTTCTTCTTCTTCTTCTTCTTCTCTTTACTAGCTGTCAAGTTTGGTCATGCGGTTTTTCTTTTCTTCATTTGGATTGGATGTGATGTTAACAACAAGTTTCAACGCAGAAAATTAGAAGTAATATTCTTCAAACAATTCTTATTCCTTTTTCCTTGTACAGACCGCAACGTTACGGTCTATTTTTACTGCTTGCATAATAATTAAGAAATAATAATTCAATGCATTCATAACATGAAGAAATTAAGTCATTAAGCTTTGTTTTGATATGTATTATTAGGTTTCATAATATAAGTTTATATATTTATCCATTATTTAGTACTAATATTGTATTGTATATATTTATCTTTTCGATTCACTTTTATACATTAAAATAGCGAATTATTTTATTCAACTTACATATGGGATTAGACATTATTAAGTTATTTGAAAATATTTAATACATCGCCATCACTACCTCTACCGCCGTCAAAATCACTGTCACAATTGTTACCTTTAGGGGTGAGAATAGACTGGGCTGAGCTAGGCAGTCCAACCTATTTAAAAAATTTTAAGGCATTACTTGTCATAGAAAAATAGACTTTTAAATAAGCTTAGACCTTGTCTATTCATAAATTTTGCCTAGCCTGGGCCTGATATAAGTTAGGTTATCGCTCCTACGAACAGTCTGGCCTATTCTCGCCCCTAGTTACTGCTACCATCAACGTCACAACCACCCTCCACTACCACCACCATTACTATCATCACCACCACCCTCCACCGCACCGACCGCCACCACCACCGCCACGCTCCACCACCTCCACTATATAACATATCAAATGTCCTCTTAATGTTCATTAAGATGAATTGAATTTTTGTAACACGTTTTTGGTTCCATATAACACTTTTTTTTCCTTTAAAAAAACACTCTTTTTCAAATATTATAATTTAACATGCTTATTATTATTATTAGAACAATTTAATTAACCTTAAATAGTTTTATGAAAATTTATTAAATTTTAGGTTACATATTAAATTTTAACTAAATAAAAAATGAACTTCGGAATTTGGTAAATTTTATATATAAAAAAAAAGGATATCATTAGCAATATTTTTCGTGTACAATTGGGAAGCTGACTCATCACTTTCCAGATTCCCCCTGCTTATTATTCCCACTCCGTCTGTAATCACTAATCACTAATCACTAATCACTAATCACTAATCACTAATCAGTATAACGAAATACTAAAATTATTTAATTACAATAACAATAATATAATACAGTATATTCCTTTTGGTGGGATCTACTGCTCTTCCCACGTGTAAACCACATGAACAATTATTTTTTCAAAGATATACTTTTAGAGCTGGGTATATGAGCCTAAGCCCGCGAGTTGGCCCGCGAGTCCCGCAACCCGCGCGGGCTATGGCCCGGAAAATATAGGCTCATTTAAACGCGGGCCTACGTGAACTAGCCCGCGTAGCCCGCGAACTTAATGAGCTAGCCCGCGGGGCTCGCGAGCCATCCGCGGGCCAATGAAATTAAAAAAAAAAAGATTAAAATTAAAAAATAAAACTGCACAGTGCACACACAAACACTTACGCAACACATAATGTAACCAAAAAGCAAATTCTAACTTTTGTTTTTGAGTTGTAGGATTAGGAGAGAAAGAAGAAGAAGATGAAAATGGGGATCCAATAATAATGGAGCCACCTACTACAACCATGGGAGAGTCAAGTGTTATATGAACAAGAAGATTGATGCGTGTTTGAACTTGTTATCGACTTTTTATGTTTGTTTTGAATTATTATGGTGTTTGACTATTTGTAATAATTGATTTAGTATAATTAATTTGGTAAACTACCAAAAAGTTTGCAATGAACTCTTAAATTGATATAGTATTTTTAATGAACTCTTAATTTTAAAGCTTGTAGTAGTATGCTTGTTAAAATTTGATTTTTAAGTTTTTTTTTTTAACATGTTCTGGCCCGCGAGCCAGCCCGCAATTAAACGAGCCGCGAGGCGGGCCTCCTAAATAGGAGCTCATTTAGAAGCGAGCCTACGCGGGGCGGGCTTATGCGGGGCGGGCTTATGTGGGCCGAGCTTATGCGGGGCGGGCCAGCCCGCATACCCAGCTCTATATACTTTAGATCTCTATATTCCTTTCCTTTTAATTGTACAATGTTGATCCTAGAATCTTTCTCATGTTAAATATGCTTAAGTCCAGATAATATTAGTAGATGGCTTTTCTCTCCATGATTCTTCCATGTTAAAGTTTAGTTTTAAAACCTTTCAAAAAAAAAAAAGTTTAGTTTTAAAAGCATTGAATTGTAAATTGGTAAGTAATAAAAAAAGGAAGTGCGTGGTTTACCAACCTGATTAAGAATGAAAATTTGCTCACCTAATTAAATTGTGAGTGGACAAACTCATAAAAAAAAAAAAACAAGGGTGATTATATATAAAGAAGGAAGAAGCTATCGAAAAAATTATGTGTATCCTTTCAACTTGAATTGATTACATAGCTGTGGCCATTGAAGAAGCAAAAGATCTCACCACAATGACTCTTAATGATTTGCAAGCATATTTGAAGTCATGTTATGTGCAAATGAACGAGAGGACAAATGTCATGACTGAGCAGACATTAAAATTTCAAACAAATGTGAGAAACAATGGACATGTGCAAAGAAGGATGAACCGCTTTCAAAGAAGTTGGAATTTCAAATGAAGAAGGAAGAATCCTCAAATTGAATAAGCTAAGACACAAGAGGTAGTTAGACTTTTCAAAATAAATCTAGTATTCAATATCACAAACGTCAAAAGTATGGACATTTTCAATTGATATGCAAATCTAATACATAGTATCATAGTCGTACGAACATTTTCAATCAATACGCAAATCTCATACATAGTTTCATAATTGTAAAAAGTATAATTACTATAATCGAAAATGTCATGCTGCAATATTGGATATTATAGATAATCATGCTCGAGTTGCAAAAGATGAAGATGAAATCAAGATGGCGCTTACAACATGTCATACACGAGCCGGTAAAAATGACAATCAGTTGTTGCTAGATAGGGTTGCTACGTAAGGAATAATTGTTTTTCAACTTGGATGAAAATTTTCATGCCATGGTTAAGTCCGACGATGATTCAAAACTTGAAGTTTTTTTAAAAGGAAAAAACGCCATCAGATTAAAGAATTCATCTGTGAATTATACTTTTATTCTGTAAGTGTTCTATATTTTATTTCCATAACATCTAGACAACTTTAGTTTGATTGCCAACAATTAATTTACTTTCAGCGAAATCTTTTTACCAATAGTCACATTTAACACTTGATGTTAATGAGATTCTATTAAATTCTGAATTAGTTAACTGAAATCACCATTGGATAACAACATCCCATTAAGCCAATAGGTGTAAGAGTTTGCAATATGTGGCCAAGTGATATATCTAAGTCTTTCCATATTTAATTAATTTGTGGCCAAGTAATATACCTAACTCTTTCCATATGTAATTGTATTTGTACTTTTAAGTTTATTTTATCAATTGTTTATTTTTCGTGGATATCTTGAGTTTATTTTATCAACTGTTTGCTGTAATTATATTTGTCTCTTGCAATAATGCCAAGACAACAACAAGGGTAACTGTAGGGAAGCTTTTAAAAATGTACAGCACTTAATTGTTGTTGTTATCCCAAGCTGAGGCACCCACATCTCCTATAGTGGGAACCACAGAATGTCACTTTTTTGCACTTGAAAAAAAAAAGAGCTCAGTCAGGATATGTGATTGTGGTAGTCGTGGACTGCATTGTAACCTAGCCTTTCATTAAGGTCAAGAACCTGGATACGATTTCAGCATCCCTCAAGCGTTGGTTCTGTGTGGTTCTCTTTCCTTATCCCAACCCCCAAACCTTTTAAACTCCTATATATATAAATAACATGCATTATCATCTTCAGAAACCTCTTAACCGCCACTCCTACTTTGTGTTTCTGTTTACATAAAACCATGTCTGATCAGGTGAATGGCTTCCCTGAGCTAAATCTTCCAGACTTGTTGCAGAATAGTGATGCTGTGAGACAGGTCCATGCAACTATTGAGAAAGAATGGGATTTCCTTCAAAGGTCTGCTTGTCAAACTGCTGCAGGAAGGGCTCTGTGGAAACATGTCATCCATGATCCCCTGGCTGCTTTGCTGGCAGGGGAGACTTACCTCAGAAACATCCATGAAAAGATGAGGAAAGACATTCTCAACAATGCACATCAGATTTCTGGAGTGATTCTTGCTGTTAGAACCCTCTGGTTTGATTCAAGGCTGGAAGAAGCTCTCAGTTCCCCCAATGGCAGAGAGGCACAGGTTGTTCTCCTTGGAGCAGGTTTGTGGTCACTTTACTGCACATGTTTTCGATTCTGTCCAATCACCTTTTATATATATATATATATAGCAATTCACTAATTGGAATCAAGATCATCTGTTTCTATTTTCTCAAATAAGATTTTGCCATGTGATTTTTTAGTGACATGTCAAAATTCCACTAATGAGACTGGAAATCAGACACAATATTTTCATCCTAGTTAGCTGAGCTATAGAACATTCCGAATATGTAGTATTAAGTTAGCTAAATGCGTCTGCTTCATTCTGTTGTCTCATAGAAACCAGCACTAGACCAGAAAGTTGAGAGCTTTTGGGTGAATCACGCCTTCAAGATCATGTTACAAGATACATTTGAGGCACAAATTCTTCTTGGTTTTGACAAGCCATTGCTCATATCATGTGATCACTAGGCAGGATTATTTTAGACACTTTTGGACCACAAACATCTAACTAGAAGCTAAGCATAATCAATGATATATTGACATGACACCTAGGGCCTATCTCCGGAATTTCTTTTTGTAATTTTCCCACACAGATTATTAACGTGTTTGGTTATGGAAATCAATTTTGGTTAGATGCTGCAAGTTTTAGCTTCGGGCTAAACGTGATTAGAATTATGTGCAAATTGTGAAACCAAACATGCACTTAACTTGCAACTTGTAATGTAGGAATGGACACGAGAGCATATCGTTTGAGCTGCTTAAAGGACAGCAATGTGTTTGAGGTCGACTTTCCGGAAGTCTTGGAGGTGAAAGCCACCATTTTGCAAGCCGCTGAGGAATCAACCTACAACCGGCAGCATATGATATCCAAAGCCAAATCCTTAACAAGAGTGGCAGCTGACATAAGAGAAAATGACTGGATGGAAAAGCTTGAAATCGCAGGTTTCTTGCCACAGAAGAGCACGGTTTGGATTCTAGAAGGCATCCTCTACTACCTAACCCAATCCCAGGCCATGCAAGTGCTGAGATATTTAGCTAACAATTGCGTCCTAACACCAACAGTCCTCTTAGCAGACTTCATGAATAAGCCATCAACCACGCTGTCCAATTCAGCGTTCCAATTTTACAGTGATTGGCCAGATCATCTGTTACCATCAATTGGCTTTCCTCATGTAAAACTTTCACAGATTGGAGACCCAGATGCTCATTTTGGCCTCTTGAATGATCCATTAAATCTCTTCGACAAACTCCGCGCCTTGCCGAGGTCGTTGCACACCAATCCAGACGACGGAACGCCATGCTGCCGGTTGTACTTGGTGGAAGCTTCTGGTTCACCCGATCAGAGAGATGGGCATAAAGGGTTAGTCACTCCGTCCTGATACGTACAGCCTTTGTCTCCAATTCACCTCTACTCGGAGTCTTGTCTTGATGCAGCGACATTGATTGTATTGTACTATTGTAGAAATAATAGCACATGGAGATTGATATTTTTTTCGTCAATGAAGATTAATATCTTTTAAATGGCAAACTCTCTTTTGCACCAAAAAAAAAGTGGCAAACTCTTCCAATACTTGTTGGCCCATGTGATGTCACTCGTACACTTGCTAGTTGCTACACTACTTGCAAGATGCCAGAAGGGGCAAATAGCTATGAATTGAATAGCCTTCGGCCTAAATTAACTATTCAAGCCTTGTTTTCGGCTTCTTGGTGGAATAATCATCTTACTTAGTGAAAAAGGGTGCTGATAAATAAATTATCCATTACCATACTATATGATTAAGAATATATATTATTTAACATTTAACATGCCATGTAAAATAAAACTTAGATACTTGGTTCGACTACGATATAACTAGTTACACCAATCCGGCTTTAAACATTGATTTCTTCTCTCATTCACAATCTAAGTACAGCATCTTCGGCTCTTACCACTAGCTTTCAAGTATATATATCATCGTGAAATTAAGCTCTCACCTCAAACGAAACACTTTTTGCATACATACAACTAGTGACGGATCCAGGAATTTTATGTCGTGGGGGCAGTATACACATAAAAATTTGCAGTATTGAAAACATAATATATTACTATTAATCGTCTGAATAAACATTATTTTTGTTCTCTACGAGGCCATTTATTTTTGCTGGTGGGGACAATTAAATATATTATATTAAAATAATGGTATAGCATGTAGGAATTTTAAAAGTGATATGGGGCAGCTGCCCCCCTCTCACCATGCACATCCGCCCCTGCATACAAGTGACACAGTAGTGGCGGATTTTATGCTGGTTGGCAGTATAAAAAAATAACTTTAAAATCTAATTGGTTGGTATAAAAAATATTTACACCGTCCATCAAAATTAAACTCATATTCATGAGCCGATGATAAAAGCTAACCAGAAAACATGGAAAAGAAACATCAACGAACATGAAGTTCGGCAATAATCACTAACATGGCTAGTTCATAATATAAATTAAAGCATTAATAGTCGTATGCATTTGACTACTCTTTTTGTTGATAACAGCATATTCTCCAGACGACTGCCAAAAAGAAAAGACAATGGACATAATTTGGGAATGAAAAATGTTATGTTAACATCTCATTTCCACCTCATCTAGAGTGAGAAACAAGGAAAAAGAAATGAAAGAGAAATTAGAGATATGTTCAGAAAATAAGAGATATGAGAAAAAAAAAAGAGAGGTAGAATTGGGATGCAAAAGAAAAAGTATCAAAGTTGATTTAAGAAATTTTTGAAGAGTTAATTATAAAGTAAGTATTTTCAAATTATGAATATACCCTTTAATATAAAAAGCATTAAGCTATCAAAATCATGCGTTTTTTTTTGTCTATGAAACAATTCAGAGGATTAAATGCATTAAAAACATAACAAATACGTATTAACAGGTGCTTACAGACTTGAGATTGAGAGAACTTGTAAGCAATAACTGAACTAGGGCAAAAGTATATTTTGATATTCTAAGCAGTCGGCACAATGATGACAGCCGAAAATAGCGGGTTGCACCAATAGATTACCTGATAAATAAGTGAAAGCATTAGCAAACAAATAATGCCAAACGTTAGTTCAGTTAGTGCGGTGGCTCAGTTCTATTTATTATTGCCAACCTTTCATCTCAAGACAGTATAGGCGTAATTTCTTTTTGAAAAAAAGATAAATAAATCAAAGGAAAGTATACATAAAGCGCTGGACTCGAAAGACATCGATAGAAGCAATTACTTACGTGACTTTTTTTAAAGCTCAGTTTTCCACTTAATAGGACAAGCTATCCTTTACAGTCAGATTTCAAGGCAATCCCTGATTCCCTGCTCAAACTTGTCAACAGAAGATATTGTATCCGTTACAGCATCAGCTAACTTTTTTCTGAAGGAAAAAAGAGTGATTTCATTTCAGAGGCAAGTCATTGATTACATGATAGGAGCCAGAATAATAAATCAGAGCATCCCAAATTATAACAAGCAGCAATAACTCTGATAAATCTTCCGCCCTAACCTAACAATTTAGAAAGAGAGAAACAAAATTGGACATGACACGTTAAAATCAAGAGGAGAAACAAATATATAAATCCACATCTGTGTTCAGACTTAGTTGTGACAAACACAAAAACAGCCCCTATACTTAAAGAAGGATAGTGACCCTTTTCTAATTGAATCCATATTTATAAATCATTCGAAACACTCACAAACAAGCAGACGAAGCCCAGAAAGCTTTCAATCTAAAATGCAAGAACATGTGAATAGACCAATAAATCTTGAGAAAGGTTCACTTATAAATCCAACATACTGAGGATTCCAGCAGCTTGACTTCTGCTTTTCAGAAATTCAGCATTTTTCAACCACACTTTATCAGCACCCCTCATTTTTGTACATTAAGACAATAAAAAAGTCACGGGTCCATTGGTTGTTGCAGAACTGCACATCTCTCTTGTTCATATATTAAATGATGTCAGGCGTGACATTAAATATGATTGCAACTCTAAGAACTTGGGTAAGACTTAACTCTATCCCAAAAACTAGCTCAGAAATGAGGATTGGCTTCCCATTTATAAGGAGTGACTGTCAACAGTAATTAAGCAATATGAAGATTACTCATCATAGTACATAGCATACTAACTTCTTTTTTCAGGGGTGGGGACAATTCTACTAGGTTCAATATTGTGTTCAAATAACAGCATAAAGAATTTTCTTTTAAAATATAATGAAGTCTTCCCCCATATTCCTCCGAGCTACAATAGAAAAAGACACCTACCTATCTGATGCAAGTTGAATGTTAGTTTCGCTTGCCACTCCACTGATAGATGTGAAAGATCTGCATGGTGAGAAGCAATATGGCAAACTAGCATTAACCATCAGATGTGGTCAAATTAGGTAGTTGACATGCATTTTGGCAACAAAAGAGTACTAAAGGGGAGGGGGAAAAAGCAAAAGAGAGTGCAGATAATGCATTAGGTATTGTAGTGCATGAAGATAGCATGCGAGAAATTTAAGAGGGGGGGGGGGGGGGGAATATGTTGCTTAAGGATTTGGCAGATATTGAAATTCAAAACTACTAGATAAAATAGAAACCAAGGGTTTACTATATATAGATGGAGATGAAGTTCCTATTTTAAATTAGAGATATTATTCAAGGGTTTTCTTATATATAGTAAACCCTTTTACATATGGGATAAAACAAGACAGCCAAGTTAGCATTTAGCAATATTCAAGAACTTTTGTACTATAAATATTATCCTCACAGGAACATAACTCTACCAGATTACCGTAAAT
Source organism: Acmispon strigosus (assembly GCA_030819835.1). Classification (NCBI taxonomy): domain Eukaryota; kingdom Viridiplantae; phylum Streptophyta; class Magnoliopsida; order Fabales; family Fabaceae; genus Acmispon; species Acmispon strigosus. The sequence continues at coordinate 59,564,135 of JAUAMA010000005.1, forward strand.
TTATCTAAACTAATTAAATCATCTTACCACTACATTGCACTTCAAAGTTCAATCTGTTTTCATTAGAAAGAAGTGTCAATAGAACTGCATGGACACCAAGAGTTAGCTATAGATAATAAATACAATGGAACAAAAAACAATTATTTTTTAGATCAGCCAGTTTCTTTAGATGTAAACTAAAAATTAAACTAGTCAAATTGAAATCAACGATTTACTTAGTATATCTGAAGTAGATATACAGTATTCTCAAACTTGCAGAGGCATCCTGCATCTTTTTAGTACTTTGAACCATAGGGACGCAAAATATTAATAATCAGTGTAAAGAACGGATTTGAAGGACACTAGTTGATGCAGTAGGTACAGCACAAAGATGCTGGAAATTGTATACCTTATAAGATTATCTAACAAAGCCTCTGCTTTCAACTTTACAGGATCCTTATTTCCAAGCAGGGAGGCTGCATTCTTCACAACCAACCGAAACGTGCACACCTGTGCACAAAAAAAAAAACACAGTATGTAAAGTTTTCTTCGTACTTGAGCTAGCATGCTATTTATAAAAAGGTGGATGAAGAGGAATAAAGCATCCATACAAATCTTCTATCTCATTTTGTGCTTCATTTTATTGTCCCGCTAATTAAATTTTGTCACGTCAATAAAAATAAATAAATCTAGCTTACATGAATGAAGCAGTTACAAACTTACACAGGTACTGTTTAAGCAAAATTTTATAGGTGAAACAAATAAATGAGACATAATTTGGGGATTGAATATTTTCACCCTCTTAAACAGATAACAGTGATGTTAAAAAAGAAATTTCTAGTGTCTAGCTTAAAACCTATTAACCACCATTAGATACCCAAAAAATCCAATTAATTCAGGAATAATTATATTAACAGGATGAGTCACCAGCACATTGAACCTGCAAGCATTTGATAATTGATACTCAATTTCCAATTTTCCTGTCACAGTAACCCACATATTTCAATTGTGCGTGGCAGAAGACGAACCTCGACTCCGGTATTGGCTTGGAAAGCGACGAAAGAATTCCTGTCCTGCGGGACGCAATCCCTGGCAGCAGATACGAAGAGTTGCTGAATTTTCTGCAAATCCTCATCGGTGAAGGCGGCGTCAGTTTCCGCTGTAAAATGAAAAGCCTAATAAGAAATGAAGCAACAACGTGCGCGTGAACGCAGAGAGAGAAAGAAGTGGTACTGAGCAAGATATATGCAGAGCGAAGGGTTTCCCGTGATGCATCGACTGGGGCCAATAGAAACCTGGAGGCCTTCTTCTTCTGCTCTTTCAGCCAGTCCTTTGGTCCTGCTGCGCAACGATTTCAGGAAGTAAGCAATAACCGAAACAAAAAGGATTGAAGAAGAGTGGTGGTGCTTACAGAGGCCAATGTCGAAGGCGTGTGCAGGTGCAGAGAGGGAGAGGGAGAGGAGGGAAAGAAGAGCAATGTCTCTGCGACTGTGAGAGAGAATCGGAGAGTGGTTGCGTTTTGGAGGGAACGAAGAGCGCGCGGTGGTGACTGTGGATAAGAAAATCCCTGAGAAGGATTTGAGATGAGTAGTAGTAGTAACTGTAGCTAGCAACGGCATTGTTAGTCGCTTTGCGTTTCGCTCACCAGCCTTGCGCGTTTTGTTCTCCTCTTGCACAACAAGTTTACATTTTTCATTCACCAGGAACATTTATCAAGACTCAAGACTTTGTTTGTTTGGATTTAAAATGCAAATGAAAGGAGAGAAAAATGAGAATAAGAAAAATGCAGCATTTTTAATTTGTTTGGATTGAAAGATAAAAAATAAAAAGAGAGCGAAAGTTATTTGGATTTAGTGAAAATGCCATGAAAAAGAAAACTAGCAAAATATGTTGGATTGAAAATTAGACGAGGAATATGACGGAGATCAAGATATAACGTGGTTTGACCATTTTACCTGTTTCTACAAAAAAAAACTTTCTTTAACATATATCTTTCAAAAAAATGTTACAAACTCTCGTAATATTTTTTTTGTTCTCACCATACTCGGAGCACTCTCAACTCTTTATATTTTGATTTACATTTGATACCATATTTTGGCACTTCTCACTAGCACTAAGGAAGTTGCTCTTGACACACCTTTCTCACGCAGCTCCTATGGAGCTTTAAACTCTCTAGTACCCCCCACTGGCACGCTGGTATCCTTAGATACATGTGGTGTTCTCTCCTTCTCTCTCTCAGGAAAACCTTGAACTCTCCTTAGCGTTGTCTTTTATAGATAGAGGAGTAGGATACAACTAGCTAGACCTCGTAGCTATTCTTGACTAGCTTGGTAATGGTGGTTGGGTTGGTTCGGGTAAACTTGACAAATGGGGGCTTGAGGTTGATTTTTCTGTTGGATGGTGCCCATCTCTCTTTGTCAAGCTTGATTTGATGGAGGAGAAGGAGGAGGAGCATGGTCCATTGTGCAGCGATGCGTGGAGTGCTCTTACCGCAGAGGATGACTGTGCGGTTCCTAAAGATCAATGCAAATGGTGAGGGCTGGAGCTCATGGGACATTGGACGCGAGTTCGGGTCTTGCACTAGTGGAAAATGTTGTTAATTGGAAAGACAACAATGTCAGAGGGCAACTAAGAAGGTTTCGTCGTGAATATGAGGTGATTTTTCGTGGAGTGGAGATACTTGGGTTAGGGTCGTTCTAGTTGAGGTTGGTTTCTCCCCAAAGTAGATAAGGCTTCACGTGGTGGAGAAGGGTGTCACGAGACTCCAGTGGCTTCAACCACCATACACCAAACCTTGAATAATGATTGAATGTGGTTACAGCGAGAAGAGTGTCGGATACATGGAGGATATGTGGAGAAAGAGAGAGGGGGTCGCCCTCTGCGTCAAAAGGGATTAAGAGAGGATGATGGAGGCAATGAAATAAAGAACTGTTGTGCCCGAAGCAGGTGGCGGCGATGGCGAAAGGAAATGTAGGTTATGATTGGGTGATGATTGTGAGAGAGCAAAAGGATGGAGTTGGGATGAAAGATGAGAGGCAAAGACATTTTAGTATTTTATCTCATTCACACAATTCAACATAACTTCATTCAGTATATCATAATAGTTTAGTAGAATTCTGACCGCCTTCCTAATAAAACATCACCCACTCTTTACCCTTTTCACCAGAAGGCAAGCACCAAAGGTATTAACCCAACTAACATAATAATCCAAAATATATAATCAAATTATTTATAATTAATTCGAATAATTATTTCATTTTAAGAAGAAAAAAAAGTAAACTTGAAAAATTAAAGCAAAATAAGAGCACAAAAAATAATTGATTGATTTTATATGAACTAAATAATAAAACACTTGATTTTAGTTGTCATATTTATTACCATAACTTAAATTAACCTCAATCACCATATTAGTTTTTTTTTATAAAATGCTAAAAGAAACCAAAAAAGAAGACACAGCTAATTCCTTAAGAAGAAGGTGCTCCTGTGATCGTCCGCCAAAAGAGAAACAACTCCATCAGGAGGATGCTGATACAACTTCAATCTATACGATGCTCGCGCCCCATCCTTGGTAAGACAATCTGCAACCGCATTCCCCTCACGAAGAATATGATGCAAAGAAACTGTCCAATCCTTCTACAACAAACACCAAATTGAACTTATTATGGATGCATATAGATGAAACTTAGGCGCGCTCCGACGAATGAGGGAAATCACCAAAGTAGAATATGTATGAACCATAATCTGACGATACCCAACCTCCCAACAAAGGCGTAATCCATGCAACACCGCAAGGAGCTCAGCCTGGAGAATCTCTAAAACCCCAATATACCTGGAATAACCAACCTACCAAATCACACAAGCGTTACGAATAACTCCACCCAAGCCCGCCCTCCCCGGGTTTGGGTTGTCTCCCATTCATACCCAGTGTTTTAAAACTCGGCCCGGTGATCGACTCGGCCGAGGTACTGGGTCAATGGGTCACTGGTTGGACCGAGGGGTCACTGGTCGGACCGGTTGACTCGGTGTATATTAAAAAAATATAAAAAAAATCAATACTATGTGAATTCTATATCTATATATCTATATATATACTAAAATAAAGTTTAATCTCACCTACCCCACTATGTCCTACCCATTAAGACGTTACCCTAACTAATTATTTTTTATGTTGTTTATTTTTGTCAATTTAATATTTCAATTTTTTATAAAATTTTGCATTTTCAGATTTTTATTTTTGATATTTCAGGTTTAATTCCACCTACCCCACCAGATATATTTAGGTTGATTTGTTTTTTTTTAAATTATCTTTTGATATCTAAAAATAAAATAATGCTTATAAAAACAACTTTCATTGTACATCTACCATCTCTAGCCACCAAAATTGAAACAAACAAATATTGTAGCTGGATATAGACTAATGAAGAATTTTCAAAGTTTTGGATATAGATATTTTAAATTGAATTGGTAGTTTTGGCTTTTATTTTAGTCCTTTCTTAAATATGTATTGATTAAATATTTAAATTTGTAATCAATAAAAATTTAAAGTATTAAATATTTCATCCATGTATCGTAATATAAATAATATTAATATTTTTTAAATTTATATTAAAAATAATATTATTCTTGTGTAGTGGTAATAATATTGATTAATTTTTTAATCAGTTTAAAAATATAAATAATAAAAGACATAATTAATCACTAATAATATTGTGGTGTAGTGGTAATAGTGTTGCTTTTCCATCTCAAGGTTCTGTGTTCAACTCTCTCTTGCACCACTTTTTAAAAATGAATTCACATTTTTATTAAATAATTGCTGGGCTTGTCAAATTGGGCTTACACCCATTATAAACATATATTTAAGAAAAAAAATCGGTTTCCACCAAGAACCGGCCGAGTCACCAGTTTTACCATTGAACCGGCCGGGTTGTACCGGTTCAATCTGGTTCGCTTGCAAAACCGGTCTGATGACCAACCCAGACCAGCCGTAGCACCGGTTTCCGGTCGGACCAGCCGGTCCGGTCCGATTTTTAAAACAGTGTTCATACCCCTTGTTTGAGCTTTAAAGTTTTTCGCGATGATATGAAATCATTTTATTTTGAAAAAATTAATTAAATAATTAAATTACAAAACTTTTTGGCCTTAATATTTAGAGCTTTCTTTTCCTTTTCCACATTTATTTTGACTTTCTCATATTGTATTACCAAGAGTCTCCGGTCAAACTTAATCATGATGGTTTTTTAAGGAAAATTATGAGGAATGTAAGTTATAATTATAGAAAATAACTAATTGCTTTAAAAGCAATCAATGTTAGATATGATGGACTTCCTCTTCTAAAGAAAAATTAGAAATGATGTAACTATCATTTAAAATTATTAAAAAGCAAATAACCATTTTAGCACATAATAATAAAAATTTTATAATTATATAAAGAAAGACAATCGTGAATATAAAAACTTTGAAAAAAATATTGTATTTTGTATTTAATTAAATTTATAAAAAAACAACTTTAAAGATTCATTTTATATAAAAAATAAAAATCTATGATTGAGAGATATCGCACATACGCATTTTCATTGTCAATTTTTATGGCTTTTTCAAATTGCAATTAGATAGTCCTTAAAATTTACACAGCTAATGAATTTAAGCTGTTTGATTTTGATCACATAACTTATATTGTAAGACATTTCTACAATTTAATTTTTGTGAAAAAATATGAGCCGATTGATCCATCGTTATCATATGATCCGAATTTTGTAAATGCATCAAAATCAAACACATATGGATATTCCATGTGAATTTGATCACAATAAAGAAATATTAATTGAATTAAATAAACCAAAATGTCACCACATCCCATTCACGTGGGATAAAAATAAAGCTGGACAGAGAAAAAGAAAAGAAAGGATAAGAAAAAAAGAGATGGAATCACCTGATTTCGATTCTGACTGGTGAGACTCACTAACTAGTTTGTTCGTATTGGCAGCACACAAAAATTGTGGACGGGCGCCTCTACTTATTATCCACGCCAGAAAATCAGCAGAAAATTGCAAAAGCACACACCACTACACCTCCTTCCACGTGGCACACCATCCTCATCACTCATCTCAATTCCGTGAGTGCGGCTCAAACTCAAAGTGGGTGAACTCAATTTACATAATGCTTGTGAGTAGAATATCTCAATTCTGTGGGTGGAGCTCTTTAAAGTGGGTGAATTCAATTTACATTGTTGTTTTAACGATGCTTGTGAGTAGAGTATTATTTATTATATATGTATGTAAAGTGTGTTCACCCATTTTAAAGAAATTACACCCCAATTCCGTAACCAACCACGTTCGCACTCCACTGTCTATTTTCCTTCCTTCCCCCGCATTACAAACTGCAAAGTAGAAACGCCTCCACTTCTGCAAAATGGAATAATAATAATAATAATAATAAACAACGGTGGTGGGAGGGAACAAATAGGTGGGTGTTATGGAAAGGGGTATTAATTCCTTTCCTTCCCCAACGTGATTATTAGTAGTAGTAGTAGAATCGAAACCCCAATTCCGAGATAGGATAGGATATTGGGAATGGAATAAACCACCACCCAACCTTTTGTTCCAATTCCAATTAGGCTGGTGAAGACTGAAGAAGTAAATGCATTTGCGATTGCAGCAGCAGCAGCAACAGCAGCAGCAGCAGCATCTGATTCTTCTCTCCCATTATTCTCCACTACCATCACCATCACTATCACTATCACTATCACTACCATCATCATCATGCCTATTTAATCACTGCACGATGCGAATTCCAAAGAGGCCTCTCTCATTCCCTCACTTCTCTCCTCACCTCCCTCCTCGTTTACCTTTCCGCCGTTCCTTTTCTTCCGGAATCTGCTCCAAACCTCTTCGATTTCTCGCTAACGCCACTTCGCCGCCAGGTTCGTTTCTTCTCTCTCTTCTTCTGCTGCTTTCGCCTGAACTCAACTGGATTCCTTGTGCTCTAAGCTTTTTCAATTCGATTATGCGATGATCGTGTTGCATTGCAATCTTGCACATGTGCTGTTCATTTTTTTCAGTGTTTATTTGTTCTACACGTTGCTATAGCGATTAGCGAATAGTGAATACTAGGAACTTGGAGGACTGTTCTTGTCAATCCAGAAATTGAATATTTAGGTGTTGCTTGTAGACGAGCATTGTGCTCTATGTCTCTTTTGTTTTTCAAGTTTTATTTCAACTCGTTGTCTCAGTAAAATTTATTTGCTCTGAATTAAATGGTTTTAGTATTAAGGTTTTTTGAGCTGGTTGCTTCACCAAATGTGTGTTGAATCATGAAATCCCTCTCCACGTTATTGGTCAGAAAGATTGAACTAGCTTACTGGCCTCAGTTAGCTGCATGAATGTGTTTGTCCACGCAATTCACATGTAGCAGTTTTACTGCTATGAAGCCCCTAATTGTTGACCTTAAGTGTGTCCATTGTTGAGAAAATCAGGACATTATCAAGAATTTGGACGCATGTCATATTATCCTGCCTTTTTGGAGATAGTATTTTGGAAGTCAATCTAGTTTTACCGAAAACACGGAATGCGTTAAATTTAATATGAAATATTTACACTGTTTGGTTGTTATCTTTAACAAAGTGATTATCGGTTATTTTCCATTGTATAATTCTTTGTTGTGGATTGAACCTATCAGGGGCTAACCAGTTCCACGCTCAGCATTTAATGGATGGAAACCATGGAATTGGGGTTCATGACCCGCGATCGGTGGATTTGCCTGGCAGTCATAGTCGCAAACAGCCACGTGTATGGTCATCATCTCCTGTACATGGATGTAGAGCTGATATAGGCAAACAGATATTCTGTAACCGGTCATTGAATATGAAGAACATTGTTGCTGTCGGATTTGACATGGATTATACTCTTGCACAATACATGCCTGAAACTTTTGAATCTCTTGCTTATCAAGGCACAATTAAAAAGCTGGTTTATGATTTGGGATACCCTCGTGAGGTTTGTCCAATCACCCTCGTGGCACTTCTTATTGTATTTGGTTAATATATATTCTTCATGCAGTAATTATGATTGAAGTGCTGGTCTAATATGTGTGTGTTTTGTAGACTTAATAACTTCCTCTTGGTTCACTTTGTTAAAGGATTTTATTTATTTGTATATTCTTTTCATGTATACTCAATAGTTTGGCTAAAAACCTTCTTCTCTTCTGCAGTTACTCAATTGGTCCTTTAACCCGAACTACATGGTTAGGGGTTTGGTTCTCGACAAAAAAAGAGGCAACATCTTGAAGGTGAAGACTGGATAAATGTTTTCTTTCCACCACTTGCACACTGGAAAAACATATATTAGAACAATTTATGGAAAACCATTTTTTTCACTTTTTCTGTTTGATTGTGGGTAATTAGATGGACCGCCACAAGTATGTGAAAGTAGCCTATCATGGATTTAAAGAGCTGTCAAAAGAAGATAAAGTTGGAACCTATGGAAATACTTTAGTACGTGATTCTTTTGACGAGCCGGACTATGCTCTAATTGATACACTCTTTTCACTTGCGGAAGCCTACTTGTTTGCTCAACTGGTTGATTTTAAGGATTGCAATCCTGGAAAGATTCCAGAGGGCACTGAGTGAGTCTTATTCTTGCTTGCTCATGAACTTTCTTTTTGACAATTTATATATTTTATTTTCAATAGAATAATGGTCGTTGATATGAAAAGCAATTTGTGACTTCTACTACATTTATTTGTGAAGGAATCTTCTAATTTTCTCTCATCTTTTTTGACTTCTTCCTCTCCCATGGTTCTCTTGTCTCACATTTGTGCTATTTGTCTTAAACTAAATAGTACAAATCTTTCTGATATCAACTAAATAGTGTAACTTAGGCAATTCCAAAGTTGGTTGTAAGAGAGAAATTAATAAGTATCCTATATCTTTGTAAAGAAACCGTCAAAAAGCCAGTAAATAACTATGTATGAGTGCTTCAGTATATATGTAATCTTTATGAATTGTCCCTCCAGCTATGCTCGCATGTACAAAGATGTTCGAGCTGCAGTTGATTTGTGCCACCGTGATGGAACATTGAAGCAAATGGTTGTTAAAGATCCCAAAAGGTATGAATATAAAATCACTACTCTATCAAAGTGAGTAATGTACAATTAATTATTATGCTTGCAATGAGATATCGTACTCAGAGTGTAAGAACAGTTTTTTTTTTTTTTTGAAATTGTATTCTTAAATACAATGTACTAGTTTTTGTTCTAAAATTCTAACTTTGTTATTTTTTCTTTTTAAATTTTATCTATCAGGTATATTAATGAAGACCTGTCAATAGTTCCCATGCTTGAAATGCTCAGAGAATCTGGACGTGCAACATTTTTAGTAACAAATAGGTACTTTTGAACTTTCTATGTACGCATAGGAATAAAAAAGTTATCATGAAATAGTAGAACCATCTTGTGGTATTAATGATTGATGGAACAATTAAATGTGAATGTTTAAAAGTCATAAGACTACTTTTTAAATTTCAAACACATAATGCCAACTGCCAAAAGGGAATTTATAACATGTTATATGCTAGTTAATGTTTGAAAATAGTAAGGAAAACATTGTAATGGACCAGTTATCCCAAAAAGTAAAAGTAAACTTTTTTTCCTTATCAACGGACATTTTAACTAAGATTCTTCTACATACTTTCATATGTCATATGCAGTTTATGGGACTACACAAACAGTGTCATGAACTTCCTCTGTGGATACAGTTTGGTAGATGGCAGTAACAATTTTGACTGGCTTCAATACTTTGATGTTGTTATCACTGGCAGGTCATATTCTTCTTCTAGCATCTGTACCTTGTTATATCTATTTGGCTTCATTATTCTGTGTAATGAGGATTTTACCCTAGTCCTTGGATTCGTATAATGCAAATTATGTTATAACTTACAAGTAATTATGGGCTTTCCAGCTGTTTAGTTAGTCCTTGTGTTGTTCAGTGAATTGCATTTGCAATTTGTTTTAGCCAGGCTACAATACATGCCTTCCTATCTTTGATGACACATCATTAATGTCTAATTTTATGGACCTGAAAATTGATAGGAAACATCCAAGCGGTGTGTTTTTAATCTGGAAAATTAACTTTTAGGGTTTCTGACTGCATGCAATATTATTGTAATTGATAGATTTTATTCCATCCTAACCTGTTTAAGTCAACTATCCAACAGTGCGAAACCAGGATTTTTTCATGAGGAAAATCGTGCCAACCTATTTCAGGTTGTGCCTGAGACTGGAATGCTAGTCAATACAGATAATGGCTCTCCTATGGCTCAGGTTAGCACAATAGCACATCATTTTGTTCATTCTTTATATATAAAGATTTTTATTGTCACTATTTTTTTCATATTGAAAGGTGGGTAACATCTCAGCAAGGTTGTTCACAGAAGCCAAGAATCATGCTTGTCAAATTTTCCAGGTATATCATTATCTTATATAAAATGAAAACATTTTAATTTGGATTTTGGAAAATGATTTGAAGTTAAGGTTATTTTAGAACTAAGTCTGTAAACAAAAATGTTTGATAGCTCAGTACTGCAGTATATATATAGTGATTATGAGCATCTGTTGCAGGGAGGCAGTGTTGGTCATCTTCATAAACTGCTATCCATTGAATCAAGTTCACAGGTAATATTTTTCTCTTGACTATATATTGTTTACACAAACAAATGGTGGTAAGTTGCATAATGATGTATCTGGTTTGAAGAGCTGATTATTTTAAGGTAGTTGTTGATTTAGGAATTCAAGTACTTGCGGATTGTTTCTATAATGAAGCTTCCTGTAAAATTCCGGGTTCTTTATGTGCAGGTTCTTTATGTTGGAGATCACATTTATGGAGATATACTACGCAGCAAAAAGGTTCTTGGTATATGATATTAATCCCTATAACGATTCTATCAAAATATATCTTGCATTTCTAATTCTCTCTACCAGTTTACTGATACCTATGGAATTAATGAGTCAGTTGGTGCTTGTTTATTTGTAGAAACCCAGAAACCAAAATATTAACTCATTTCGAAGTTTATATATTTGTAGATTCTCCTTTTTGTAACTTAAAGCTGTTGTTTTGCAATGTGCTGAACGAGCAGGATGGAGAACAATGCTTGTAATCCCTGAGCTTGAGAAGGAGGTTAAACTCCTCTGGGAAACAAGGGATACCCGTAAGGTGCTTGTTAATTCATTACCTCTAATTAGTTTTATTTTTATGTCAAGGCTTAGCTTTATTAAAAGTAAAAATAGAAAAAATGACGTGTTTAAGTCATGCATAAAATAGTTTTGTGGGCTTCCGACACTTTTTAATGGCGTGTACTTTTTCGTTCTTCATATTCTCCTTCTGAATAAACACCTTACAAGCTAATTTGCATTTCGGAAGATTTTGACATGAATACTCTTGTGCAGGAACTTCAATTCTTGAGGAGTGAGCGTGATCGCATTGAGGATGAAATACATCATATGAAGTGGTCCCTCAAGTTAGTTTATCTTGGATCTTTCTCATATAAGTCCGGCCTTGTTATCTTTCTGCAGTATTATAGAGTAGTGTGCTATTTTTCAGATTCAAGAATCCAGACTCTAATGCCAAGCAGAAGTTAAATTCAGAACTTGATAAATTGGAGGTTTGGGCTTTAAGTCCGTTCTCATGTCATGCATGGAAGTCTACATTTAGACATTTGATAATTGCTATTTTTTTGGGCAGCTTGAAAGAGAGAGAGTACGATTAAGTCACCAAGAAGCTCAAAGAAAATTACATCAAAGGGTAGAAAGTTTGCCTTTAACCTTTTTAATTATCTTATAGTTCTCTTCTATATGGTGGGACCCTTCCCGGACCCTGCGTATGCGGGAGCTTCGTGCACAAGGCTGCCCTTGTTTATAGTTCTCTTTCTACTAGTCTTGTAGAGTTGCAATAATGCACACTGTACAAAAGATGTTGATGGTTAGTAACAAATATTGCAGTTTCATGAGCCATGGGGACAGCTTATGAAAACTGGTTATCAGAATTCTCGCTTTGCTCATCAGGTAAATATGACTTTCTTTGGCGGTTTAGGTTTTTATGCTCCCATTCTCCAACCTCTGCATACAACAGGGAATTGTACTTAACAGTTATATCTTTCTAGTTGGAGTGGCTGCTAGGGTGATTTACTTGTGCTGTGCAAATAGCATACCAACCTTTGCAAAATTACGCCTTACAAGATTGGATTTGGCTCCTTAGAGGATGAAGTCTGGATTTATAATCGTTGATTATAAAATTAATGGTTGAGATTATAATTAAGTGCATGCACATGTATCACAAATCATGAAATTGTTAAAATCTTGACCCATGTCTTTGCTAATAACGGTTTGAATCCGCATTTTATCTTCTACGGCACTTCAGATTATCTAAATCCTACAATTTAAGACCTGTGTGTGAAACAAATATTTGCAAACCTATGCATCTTAATATAGAAAGTTCAGGAAGAAACCAGAAAAAACGACGGATGCTTTTTTATTCCTAAATCGTAATATTGAATTGATCCCATTCAATGATTAATGAACTTATGTGTTATGCATGGTGCAGGTTGAGAGATTTGCTTGTCTTTATACCAGCCAAGTATCTAACCTGGCCTTGTACTCTCCAGACAAATATTACAGACCCAGTGAAGATTTTATGCAGCATGAATTTGGCATTCTGGCTTTTGAGTCAGAGAAAATGTAAGTTTAGGAATTTGGGGCAGCATTCCTTTGGGTTTGGGAAGCTGAATCCTGCTGTCAAGTGTTCCTGGTTCTTATCTTCTTTTTGTTTTGGCCCCCCTCCCCTGAGATAGCTCGGTTTAGTGATTGAAAGCGCTTAAATGATATTTCAAGCGTCCGCTACAAGGGGAAAAAGATACCGGATAGCTCGTTTACAGAATTTAAGAAGGGCTAGTATGCTACTAAGTGGCATTTACAGAGTTTAAGTTTCTTCACTGAATAGACTCAGTTGGTGAGTTAGAATGCACTCTAATGTGTATACATTGATATATTCATCAATTTTACTGATACATAGTCAACATTCTTTTTTTATTCCGTGATTAAAATAATATGAGAAATTATAATGTGCTAAAGTACTTGTCCCTGGTTTGATAATTGGATTGGGATATAACTAAACGGGGCCATGATGTCCCGCACCAAAATCTGATAGCCATGACTCATGTCACAATATCTATGAACGGATGGCACTAGGCTTACAAGGTGCTGCCGAGGAACTGGAGGGCCCTATAGAGCACTCTTAGAGGAAGTTTATGAGAGAAAAATCCTCTTAAAGTACCCTTCATCTAAAGGCACACTTGTACACCTGTTTAGAACGTTAAACCCGACAATCTAAGTTATCTCTGAAAGATATGCCTGCACCACGGGGTGTGTGGGTCGAATCTTGAAATGGAGAAACAAAAGCTTCGTGTAAGGGAAGCCTTCCCTCGCGTAGGTAAGTTGCTAACAGCATGAAGAACCCCAAGTTAGCAGCAAGATCTTAAAGATAAAGACACACTACAAGCATGTCCCAATCGTACACTACAAATTTCACCTACGCCCTATATACACGTTACACCCTTCTAGCACCCTTTTACTGAACGGTCATGGTTGTTGACACATTGGTAGAGTTTAGGAAACCATTGGCCTGAAACCCCATTATGATGATTTGGGAACCTAACAACATTTAGAGACTTTCATTAATGAAATGTTGTTTGTCTACAACCTAGTATGTCCAAACTCCCTAGGGCCCTATGAAATTGGGCATCAATTAGTTCAAGATGCTCCCTCCAGGACTAGTAGCAGGTTGGGATGACCTTACATTTCCATTTCGTTCGTCATTCACCACTAGGAAGGAGTTGCTACGACTTGCTTATACCCTCATGCGAGTGACATAAGGTTGAGATGAGTAACTCTCGATACAAATGACTAATGAGATAAGCAATCCACCCTTGTGAAAGAAGAGGTGGTTTTGAGTGTCAGAAAAGCAAGAATAAGATAAAGGAACACCTTGCCAATATCGCCAACACAAACTAGAGTTGCATTTGTCGAACCAAAAGGAAAACTCCTCGTTGGTCCTTGATCAACGGATAATTGATACACTTTACATATGTTATACTTAGCATTTTTGGACTTTATTGATGCTTAATAGACCGACAATCCGATCAAATAGAACCATATACTAAAAGACATTAAATGTAAAAGCTAACAAACATACTGACTTGACAACATAATAACTTACATTTACATCGACCTTTGGGTTAAAATATTGAAGCATCCAATTGTTTGTGAATAAAATGAGACGTTGAACAAATGGATCCATCACCACACATACACACGGACAATGAACATAACAGCATGACAACCCAATAACTCACGTTAACCTCGGCCTCTAGGTCAAAGTATTGGAGCGCCCAATTGTCCATGGATAAAATGAGACATTGAACAAAAGAGAGAGAGAGAGAGAGCACCTTTTTGGCGAGAGAGAAAGAGAGAGTAGGCGCAATTTTTAAAAAGAATCTATAATTAATTTTAAAGTCAGAATTTATTATGGAGATAAACGTCTATCAATAACTTTTTGATTTTCAAAAATTAATAAAGAGAAAATAGAAGATTATCCAAATATCAAACATATTACAGAATGAAAATGATATAAATTTTCATTTGAGGAGAATATATAACAAAAATGACGTCCAATAAAATAGGTGCTAGAGTGATAGAGTTTATCTCATCTATCTCATGTCATGTAATTGAACTTTTCATCCCCAACTATCTTGTGTTTCGAACTATCAGCTCAAACCAGAATACAATAGCTGGCAGAAATTGACTCCATATGTGTTTCTGATAACTGATGTGATCTGAAGCTACAATTAGATCTGTTTTAGCAGAAAATAGAAAGAAAAAAAATTATCAGCTTAACTAAAATTGATCAATGGCCTGAAGGCATATTCTATTCCTAAAGACATTCTATCAGCAAATACTCGATAAAATTCCCACCACCATGACAATTATGTGGCATAGTATTTAGTACATCTGAATGAATTTGATCTTTAATATATTCCAAACACCACAATGTCAGCAATAAAACTTTTTAAACATTTTCAAACAGAACCTCAGATTAATAAGTTAGCATTCGAATTTATCTTTTAGTTTTTCCACTTTATGGTCTATCAGTGTTCCTCCAAAAACTGTGATTGCGCAAAGTATTGATTGAAACATGTTTGGAGCAGCAACGCGCACGTAAGATGTACAATAAAGACCAAGGGCATCCAGAACAGAAGTATTCAACTTGTGAGGAAAGAACCTCACTAAGAAAATCGAGCACTGGTTTTAGAAGATATGGGAAAAGAAAGAACAATTAAGTTCACCGATGATTGGTCTATAGTTGCCATAAACATGTATGATAAGGATTCCAAATCTGTCATAGTTGAAGAGTCTGTTTCAGCAAATGATCAGTGATGAAAAGGCATATGCAAGTTCAATTGTTCAAAGCATGAATTCACAATTTCAAGATATATAGTAGACAACAGTCTCATCCATGTTAAAAGCAGTTCAAAGCAGTTCTTAATTTCTTAGTTCTCATTACTTAAACTCCGCCTATGCTGTATCATAGCCGGTCTTAATTAAGTCCGCATAAATGAGGAATGTTGTGTTAGGCCTGTGGCGTAAAACTTGCTATATTTTTAATATGAATCATGTGATTTATATTATTGATCTCATTGTGCAATAGGGTTTTTGTTGTTGATTTTCAGTAGTGTGAAACAAGTCTAGTTTATATGAGTAGTTTCCGGGGTGCTAAATTGATTCCAAGAAAAAAGTTCTAAACATGCTATGCTATAAGGATAAGTCCCTTTGACTAATGGCTTCAAAGCATCTTGGTTCATGGATACCAACCCCTGTTTGGTTACAAATACAAATCAATGCAGTGGCCCCAATGCCAAGTTGAACTGGTAGTGGAGTGATCTTAAAGCTTCTGAAATCGAAAGGAAAGGACCTCAGAGATCAATTCAGCTCAGGATATGCGTGGATGATAAGGATTCTGAATATATCAGCATCACCTCACCCCTTGCTACATGATCAAATAAAGTTGAAAATTCTTGGGGGAGTTCTTTTTCTGTTTCAATACCTACTTCAAAATTAATCTTCAGTGAAGATTGTTGGTGACACCAAGGATGAAATTCAGCCACCAAATTATTATATAGGTGATACTATTATGTTTGAGCATGGTTATATACCTGTCCTTGTTGGAGAAGTGAGAAAGTAGATACAAAGATTCTATTCCAGGCTAACCTTTTTTTTCCTGTATCTTTCATTGAATGTGAATGAGAATTTTGGAAATCCTTCTACAATCAATTCTAAAATCGAAATCAATTTTGTGGAGAGTTTATGTGAGTAACTTCTGGATGTAATTGATTCTGAGAATTTTAGTGGTGAGTTAGGGTTACCTTAGTGTGTCTTGCGGCCTAAATGTATGGTGCTGAACCACACATCAGAACAGCAGTCACCAAGCTCTCTAGCCTTTGCTACGAATGATGGCCAAGGTACAAAATAAGTTAGTTGAGGTGCAGTGTTGAACCGAACACAAAACAATAGTCTCTTGGCTCTAGCCTTCACTATGAGTGATGACAGAGGTACAAGATAAGTTGACCAAGTGCAATTTGCTAAACCGCACACCAAAACACTTACATAATTACCTCTTCTCATAAACGTTACCCCCAATAGCAGCTCATAATCACTTTTTGTTCACATAAAAGATACAAAAGAATGAGGTAGGTCACTCAATAGCTCTACTCACCCCATGTAACTCTAAGCGATTTATTTTACTCTAATTATACACTCTTCTTATATGATAAGCACGTCATTAATTCTTCAGATCTCCATAATCATAATAATAAGCGAGAATTATTCGTTTGTCACCAACAATAATTAAAACATAAAATCATCTCAAAATGTTTGTACCGACCGACCGATCATATTAAATAAGCATAATGGTACACTTCTTTTCCAAAAATAAGAATCTATGAATTTTTCAAACACGCACTTAATTGTTAAAAAATACTCAAAGAATCTATGCCTTTTATTATTTCTTGCTAAGAGAAAGAACAACCAGGAAGGCAATAACTGAAGAAAATTAAGGTAAGCAAGGAATTCAATAATTTGTGAACAATTAACACACATGTTATATGATATAAAGCCAAAATACTAGCTAATATGTACCAATATGTATGTATTGGATGACAACTACTTAACTTACATTTTGATTGGAATGTTAGGAAGGAGAAAGAACGAGCAAAGCATTTGGCCACTTTCACACTTAACCACAACTCCACAACCACAAGGGAAGTGGTGGAACGTTTTTTATGCTCTCGAGTCTCTACTTCAATGTTAAGTTTGTTTCTCCTTTTATTGCTTAACTCGAATAGTCCACGTATCTCAAGAACTTTCTGTGATCTAAAGTATAAAAGACCAGCGTTTTACTGCATAAAACTAACCACAAAAACGGCTGAAAAGATAGGGAAAAAACACTTTTGTCTGTGTTTTCCCCCCTGTTCCCTACCCAGCTTGAAGGCACTCTTAGCGTGAAAATTTCTACATGTACGCAAGGCCCTGCACTTGTGAACGTTTAGAGAGAACATCTGCTGGTGCTGGAGTAATCAGCTGGACCCACCTGTCCTCTGTATCGTGCAAGTTTAGATATCAAAATCCATATGCTGCACAGGACACTCTTGATCAAAATAGAACCTTGAATGCAAACAACTCTTGTTAATGCAAACTTACATTTACACAAAGGTTAAAAAGTGAAGGAAATCATTTTTATAGATTAATCTGTGTTTGAATATTAGTTAGTTGAATGTTTCATCTCATGTTTAATTTACTTTTTACCTTGAAGTGTGTATTAGTATTAGTTTGTACTCGTGCTACCATAACCTAAATTGAAAATACATTGTGTTCAATTGGTGGATTCAAACACAATTGATTGCCAGCGTTCGCGAAGTGTGAATAAAAAATAGTGTGTAAACAAACACACTAAGTTCGCATTTGGTTTTCCGTCTCCGTCAACGCAAATGGAAAATCACATATCCAATCGTGTTAACAAAGATGTAAGATTTTACTACATTAATTCAAATTTGGATCGATGTTGAGTTCAAAGAAAAATCTAAATTAAATATACACGAACTCATTACAACTATTGATTCAATTGTTATGATTTCGAGAATTTTGTTATTTATTATATATGTATAAATATACAATTACATGGTTATTAATAATAATTCATTCACAGTCATTCTATCCACACCCAATGAGAGATGTGTGAATAAAAAAAAAGAGAAAAAAGAGATATATGAAATGATGTAATAGGAGAATAAGATAAAGATAAGAAGAGAAAGTAAGTGAGAATTTAATAAAAGAGAAACTCGAGTATGATGAAACAAAACCTTATGGCTATCGTTAACTTTAACGCTTTGTATTTTTGTGTACAGTTAGAGAAGAAACGGAGGCACGAGAGTTCGCAAGGAGAGAACCACGAAACTCGTGTTTAATTGCCAATGGGGAGAAAGGAGGCACGAGGGTTCACGAGGAAAGAGCCGTGGAACCCGCAATTGATTGGCATTGGGGGAGAGAGGAGGCTAGATCCGACATGTAGGACCCACACCTTTTTTGAGTTGAATGCAGCGAAGTAATTAGGGTCGTGGTTCTATCATTAACTTTAACGTTTTATTTTCCTGTGTACAGTTATAGAAGAAACGGACGCACGAGAGCTCGCGAGGAGAGAGCCACGAAACTCACGTTTAATTGCCAATGGGGAAAGAGGAGGCACGAGGGTTCACGAGGAATGAGCCGTGAAACCCGCAATTGATTGCCATTGGGGGAGAGAGGAGGTTGGATCCGACATGCAGGACCCACACCTTTTTTGGGTTAAATGCAGCGAAGTAATTAGGGTCGCGGTTCATCAATTTTAAATCTTGCTTAATAACCTTAAACTAATTTAAAAAAGTTTAATTTCATATAAATAACATAAAAAAATCGTATAAATAAGATAAATCCAAAAGTTAAAGAAAACCACACTCTTATCTAGGAATTCAATGCTGTCCCACGGTTTTTTCAGAAAGCAAAACAACAGCTAGCAATTAGCATGAGGAACAAGCACACAACTCACGCACTTTCTACCTCAAGTTCTTCACTATCACTAGTATATAAAGGGTAGCAGCAATGACACTCTCCTTATCTAACCTCACCCATTGCTCTGTTATATTAATACTCATTGCTACAATGGCCTCAAGCTCCGTTTGGACCGCAAAGCAGAACAAGATGTTTGAGAATGCGTTAGCCATCTTCGACAAGGACACCCCAGATCGGTGGCAGAAGGTGGCCAGGGCCGTCGGAGGAGGGAAGACGGTGGAGGATGTGAAAATTCATTATGAAAAGCTCGTTGAAGACGTGAAGATGATAGAGGAAGGCCATGTTCCCCTGCCTAATTACAGAAATGTTGCACCTGTAGGAGGCAGAGTCAAAGGTTGCATTGGTGAAGAGAAAAGGTAGCAACTTTAATTTATCTTATTTGGCTGTTCTTAATGTTATTATGACACCATTTTGATTATTTATGATAATGCAGGACTAAGCCTCTGAATCTCCAGTGAAGGGTGATTTACCAATGTGGATGATTGGTTCTATCAAATATTTCATTTCCATTGTGTTGTTTGTCTCTCTGTTTTGTTATAGTCTATATATGTCGTATCAGTGCCTTGTATTTCCTATAAATATAAAGATCAAATTATCCCAATGACGTGCGAAGTGATAAATGATAATATATAGCCTTTGGTTCTGTTAAGTTTATCTCTCTTTTTATCAAAGATAGGACTAAATATGCAATCACAAAAGAGATCGTAGAGCACCTTACAAAAAATAAGAAACAAAATAATAATGTGGAAATGGTATGCAAAACCTAATGGTGATACCATATACGGTTACTTAACCACTTAATGAGTGTTTGAGTATACATTTGATCATGTTTAACGCCAATGGATTTCTTCCCTTTTCACGTTTTACATCGATATTTGTGTTTTTTAATTAACTTTTACATCAGAGTGCCGCATAATGCATAATGAAAAATAAACAGCGAATTAAACATGCTCTTATTTGTAATTGTTAGATGGGTGTCTCCTTCCCCTTTCACGTTTTTCATCGATATTTGTGTTCTTCTTTGGTTAACTTTTACATTAGAATGCTACATAACAAAAAATAAACAGTAAATTAAACAAGCTCTTATTTGTAATGGTTAGATGAGCCCAATCAATGTAATATTTTTTTTTTCAAACAAGTAACTCTTTTTCCCAATGAGGTTCATCAAATGAAGATTAAAAATTACTTCACATTTTCATCTCTCATCAACAATTCTAATTTTTAAATTAATTATCTAATTTCTATTATAATTTTTCTGTTCCAATTTCAATTATAATTTTGAGACAATAGAAATATATATAAAAAATAAATAAATTAGTTGACATGAAAATTACCCCTTAAATTTTAATCACCATGCATGCATCAATTACCCAATGTCTATGCCCTAACCTAATGTGGTTTGATTGGTTGAAACTCAAGTGAGATTCATTAAAAAATGGGCCTCACTTCCAATTTAATGGCACCGGCATAAATTTCAACCAATCAATGAGAAAGTATTAAAAAATGAGTGTAAAAGTGAGTGTTGATAGCACTCCTCTACATGATAATAGTCTCAAAGTTTTGCATTGCTTTCGTTCTTTTCGACGTGAAAGGCATAATTTTTTTATATGTAATAATTAATTACTTGTTTTTTTTTCAACAATGAAATGTTATTAAGGAATCATTCCTAAATAAAAAGGGTAAAATAAATACTATTATTGAAAATGCTCTTATATACTGAAATTTTTGTATTAAAGGGTATATTTATTCGACTAATATATTAATAAATGGTTCAAACATGTTTTCCACCAAAAAAAAATGGTTTTTTTTTTAAATATTCACTGTTCATTGAAGTAGAAAGGCCCAAAGAGAGGCCCATAACTGGGTAGGCCCCAAGCACAGCAACAAATGTTAGTATTATTATTGGGCCACCAATAGATGTTCACTAATTGGGCTTGTGAAGGTTTGGGCCGAGAATGCACAAGTTCACGTGCAGCACGCAGTACGAGGTGGCGTGAGATGAAGAAAACAAACACCTACCCACACCAGTCACCACTCGAAGATCGAACAAAGACGCAGACGAAACACCAAAAACGATTTCAGATGATGAAGATATAGAAGCACGAAAACCCAGTTTCGTTAATCCACCACTGTGAGTTCAATTCATTGCATTCCACATTCACATTCACATTCACATCGATTCAACTATAAACTCATCACATAGATTGAATTGAATTGAATTGAATTCTATCTCTCACATATGGGCGAACACCAATCCCTAACCCCAACCCAGATTGAACCTCACCCTCACCCTCACCCTCACCCTCACCCTCAATTGCCTTCCCCCGCCTCCACGACCACCGTCGCTCCAACCACCGTCGCCGCCGCTATCATTTCCCCGGACTCCGAACTCAGCAATGCTCCCCCGCCAAACCATTCTCCGGCCACCAAAATCCCCCTCCGCCCCCGGAAGATCCGGAAGGTCTCCCCTGACCCGACTACCTCCGAGTCCCAAACGGAAACCCCGAAACCCACCTCCTCCGGCGGGAAATCCAGCGGGCGGAACAGCAAAGTGGTTCAACCGCAGCAGCGAACCCTAGCGGTTCCGAGAGTGATGGCGAGGCCATTGTCCTGTGAAGGCGAGGTGGAGATCGCGCTGCGGTACCTCCGCAACGCGGACCCGCTCCTCTCCCCTCTTATTGACATACACCAGCCTCCTACCTTCGATAGCTTCAACACCCCATTCCTCGCCCTAACACGCAGCATATTGTACCAGCAGCTCGCTTATAAAGCCGGAACCTCGATATATACCCGCTTCATCGCGCTGTGTGGTGGGGAAGCGGGTGTTGTTCCGGAAACTGTGCTTGCCTTGACTCCTCCGCAGCTTCGCCAGATTGGGGTTTCTGGGCGGAAGGCTAGTTATCTTCATGATTTGGCAAGGAAATACCAGAATGGGATACTCTCTGATTCCGCAATTGTAAATATGGATGATAAATCGCTCTTCACCATGCTCACCATGGTTAATGGAATTGGGTCTTGGTCTGTTCACAT
The DNA here is from genome assembly GCA_030819835.1 of Acmispon strigosus. Lineage (NCBI taxonomy): Eukaryota > Viridiplantae > Streptophyta > Magnoliopsida > Fabales > Fabaceae > Acmispon > Acmispon strigosus. The sequence continues at coordinate 59,586,344 of JAUAMA010000005.1, forward strand.
GTTCATGATCTTCTCCCTCCATAGACCTGATGTTCTTCCCATCAATGATCTCGGTGTTCGCAAAGGGGTTCAGTTTCTTTACGGTCTTGAAGACTTGCCTCGACCCTCTCAGATGGACCAGTTGTGTGAGAAGTGGAGGCCTTATCGCTCTGTTGCTTCCTGGTACATGTGGAGATTTGTTGAAGCAAAGGGAACTCCTTCAAGTGCTGTGGCAGTTGCTACAGGTGCTAGCTTGCAGCACCACCAGCAGGAGCAGCAACAACAACAACAACAACAGCAGCAGCAGCACCCTCCACAGCCACAGCTTCTGGATCCCATAAATAGCATGTTTAATCTCGGGTAAGACTTTGGTTTATTGCCTTGCCACCTCTTACACTCCATATACTTTATTTTAGGTTTATTGTATATATGCAATTAAATCATTTGTTCATGTAACATTTGGAGTAAAACTTGCAACTCTTAAAAAATATTCTTCAATTTAAGATGTAATGGATTGTTCTGAAAATGTATAAAAGGCTTATTTCTTCAAAATGGCATCCGTTGCTTCGAATTGCTATGTTAGTTATCAAATCAAATATTTCACAATTGCTTGCAAGCCTTCAGGTGTTTGGCTTCATTCTAGGTACTTTAGGCACTGTATACAAAATGTAGGAACTTGATTGGAAAACAAACTAGCATAGTCCTCGTGAACTTTCACTAGTGTATTTAATTTTTGTTTTCACTCTTTCTAGATGTTTCTCTTTTAATTTATTTAGGACAATTTCCCTTTTGTTATCTTTACTACACAGATTTCTCTTTTGTTATCTTTACCACACAAATGGCTGTTGTTGAGTAGTTATGCTTATCAAGATATGCACTTTCTTCCTATGGTTGCATATCATGATTTTCATGTTTTATCATTGTTCAAATATAAATTGAGTCAGTATGTTGCTATAGAGTTTAACACCTTAAAAAGATTTGGTTGCTCATTTTCTCTTTCTGTTTGTGAATTGAAAAAAAAAAAAGGAATACCTTACTCCTTTTCATCCGTCCTTTAGAAAAAGGAAGCATTATAAAGAGTCTCTAATTGTTCTTTATGGTTCGTGAAGATTATTGTCACAACTTTATTGGAGTTGCCTTTGGCTGATGGCAATTTCATTAAAAGCTTTCATTCGTCTTTGTTAAATGCATGGAAACTTTAAAAGATAAAAGTAGTGATATGCAATACCTGATAGCAGGGGTGTCTTGTGGAAGAAATTTAGTGCCTTTTGAGCCTTGATGTTAATGACAACAAGATATATTGAACGTGATTATAACGCATACTTGTTTTGTTTCTCTTATCTTGTGTTGTGGATACAGTTTTATGTGTCTGTTAATCTTGTGATCAAATAATGATGACAAAGTTAGAAATAATTTTTCATTCCCTTTGAAATGAGTGGAAACCAGAAAGAACCTACGACATTGCTTGATCTGTGTCGAATATAGACTGTATTATAAGGGGGGAAATACTTGCCGGCATGCCCTTGCACTACCATTATGTGGATTAAAATAAGTGAGGAAGCCTATAATCATGGAGAAAACCATGCTATAGCTGTATGATAGGAAGTGACGAAACAAAGGGGATCATAAGGAAAGGCATGCGATGACGTTTAAAAATAGAACTAGAACTACGAAGACTAGAATTGTTGATACTCTAAGTAAAATTTGATTACTTATATATGGAGTAGTGAATGCATAGCTTGTGATTTAGGGATCGGAAGAAGTGCTACGGTAGTCAGATTATCTTCTCACTGAAGAAAAATTGTTGAGAGGAATTCGTTCTTGCACCGTTATGCACAATTACATGATGGATATGTATATTTAACATGTTAATCCTTGGAAGCTTTAGGCAGAAATGTACATTAATTTTGTTAGGCTTCAAGTTGAATTTAAGGCAAGTCTAGTTTGCTATTAAGGTTATTTTTGTAAATTATACTGTAGAACGGCTTGAGTTTTTTCTTAAAGGTTCCTTGGGCGATTTGTAAGTGTCGAGAGGAACAAAGCAGTTTATATTTTGGAATCTCGTATGTAGTTTGCTTTATTAGTCAGCGTAGCCTTTTTGTAGTTGATGTTTTTCGCTGTAGTGTGTTTCACTTTTTTCATTAATTAATCTGATTTGATCATTGAACCTTCATCATTGGGTCCATGTTTTAGGTTTTACATCAGTTACCATGTTTTGGAATTTTGCTTTTTTTGCCTGTTAATAGTATTAGTCTGGCTTCTGGTACTTGGATTAATCTTGTGTCTATTTAGTCGAGAGAATTTGTCTCCAATGTGGTCCATCACCTGAAGCTATACCTTCAAACCTATACTAGGGAGTCTTTTGTCAGTAAAAGTTGTCTTTGGAATCCTTGTCATAACATTATGAAGACAGAAATGACATAAAGTTCTTTCTTCTACTGGTTATTTTGATAATCTCCTATGTAAGCTTGTACATAATTTCTAGATTATATTTCATCTCTGTTCATGCTGTATCCACTCTAATATCCAATGTATTTGATCATGCTTCGATGGTGCCAGCTGCCAAATATTTCGTTATAATTTTTTCATGTATGTCTTATAACTGTATGCTAAGTTCTGTTACTTGAAGGTATAAAAACTTGGGCTTGGTTCCTTTCTTTTCTCGATCTTCTTTGAGGTTTGCAATTAATTATTTGTGTAACCTAATAGTGTAATTATCATTGATGTCTCATTTTTTGGGTCATTTGCGACAGGGCCACCTGTGCTTGGGGACAATGATCGCTCACAAATTAGAGAAGTTTGTACTGAAACTTGGACATTGCATTGAAGGGTTAGTGTATGATTGCCTTGTGTTCAATAAATCCTGTGCAACATTAATAAAGGCCGGTCCTTAATTTTGTCTTGTTGATCAGTAATTGTAGTGGTTGGAGGCCCATTTCAAGTTAGTTAGAAAAGACTGATAAGAGAGAAGTACTTCACTACCTTTGCCACTTGGTAATTTCACAATATGGTTTGGACTTTGGACATTTGTAACTATATATGACTATGAGTCCTTATTTAACGACCTCCTAGTGGATGGGCCCTTTTATTTTAGAATGAATGAATTCGTATAATGTCATAATAAGCTTTCCGTAATTCTTATCCCTTATAGATCTGTCATTCATTCATGGGTTTTGATCAAAATTCATTCTGTATGTAAATCTGATTCCCGCAACCATACCATGACGACATCACATATGGTAATAGTTCTTTAATTCTTGTAAGGGCATTTGTTTTATTCTTTAAAACTTTAGAAATGCTCAATGAGATGAAAAACAATTTGAACCATACATACTCACCAACTCATGTATAGCTCACATCTTCAATTTGTGTACTTGATGATTGACTCATTCCTAACATACAAATATAATAGTCCTAAATACTTTAATGTCGTTTTCATATCATCTACAGTTATGTGCAGATGTTTATTTAGTACAAGAATTGCATGTATAAAGAATCAATGGAGGACGGTGATGGTGTTTAACGAACTCAAACAACAACAAAGTGACAGTTTTTGCTATCGGACCCCGGATATTCTCATGGAATGTCCGTTTATACCTTTCTCTTGTCATCGTGATCTTCACTTTTTTGTTTGGATCATACACTACATGCAACTACATATCCTAAATAATCTAACTATAAATATGGAACTGATGCAGTGTTTGGATCATAAACTAGATTTTGCAAGTAAAAGAAAAATGCAGCTCGAGTATGAGAATTATGACCCTTCATTCCCTGACCAACCTGTGGTTGACTTATACCTCCCAATGTGGGCCAAATTACCAGCCTTCAAAACCAAACCAGCCTTCATTTGGGTTGAAGAGATGAAAAACAACACCTCTCCCATCTTCCTCACATATCAACAACTCAATGCCTCAGTTCATGCCATCTCCTCTCACCTCCTCATTCCTCTCCAAAAAGGTGACACTGTCCTGCTTCTCTGCTCTCCAGGGCTTGACCTAGTTGAACTCATCTTTGGATGTCAAAGGGCTGGTCTTTTGAGTGTCCCTATCATCCCTCCTCACCCGTCTTTTGCCAAACAAAACAATCACCACCTTGTGAGAGTGATTTCACAGACAAAGCCCAAAGCTGCTATAGCTCACCCTTCTTACATCACAAGCATTCAACACTACATTAGTTCTTCCCCCCACAACAACAACCTTGCTCACATGTTACAGAGCATCCTCTGGATTTCCATTGACAGTCTCAAAGATGGAAACTTTAACAGTGATTCACTGATTTCATATAATGGTTGCAAAGCAGATGAGGTTTATTTGGTTCAATACACCTCTGGTGCCACTGGGATTCCAAAGCCTGTGCTTGTCACAGCTGGTTCAGCTGCTCATAATGTTAGGACTGCAAGAAAAGCTTATGATCTTCATCCAAACAGCACCATCGTTTCATGGCTGCCTCAATACCATGATTGTGGCCTCATGTTTCTGCTGCTAACCATTGTTTCTGGTGCTACGTGCGTTCTCACGGCTCCATCTTCGTTCATCAAACGCCCAAGGCTCTGGCTTGAGTTGATGTCAGAATTCAGAGCAACATGCACCCCTGTTCCATCATTCACCTTGCCACTTGTGGTTAAGCGTGGAGGCATCAACAAAGGAACAATACCTATAAATCTATCAACTTTGAAGAACTTAATCATCATCAACGAACCGATCTACAGAGACTCAGTGGAAGAATTTGTTCACACATTTTCACCATTTGGGTTGAGTCCCTCCTCTGTTTCTCCTTCTTACGGGTTAGCAGAGAATTGCACCTTTGTTTCCACCTCATGGAGGAGTGAAACCAGTGACAAATTCTCCACCTTTATAGATTTTCCAACACACAACATGCTCTTGCCAGTTGCGAGGCTCAGTTCACAGAATGAGGAACAAGGAGGAGAAGACGTGGAAATCATGGTTGTGAATGAAGAAACGCTTGAGCCAGTTGAGGATGGTGTTGAAGGAGAGATTTGGGTTTCATCGATGAGCAATGCCTCTGGCTACCTTGGTCACCCTTCTTTAACAAGGGAAGTTTTCCATGCAAGGCTAAGAAACATGGTTAGAAAGTGCTTTCTCAGAACAGGGGACAGAGGCATTGTGAGAGGAAAACAGAGGTATTTGTTTGTCACTGGTCGTTGTCAAGACGTGATCTTGCTCCAAAATGGTAGAAGAATCCATCCACATTACATTGAAACTGCGGCTTACAACAGTTGCAGGAAGTTACTAAGAGGAGGTTGTGTTGCAGCGCTCAAAGTTTCAACTGATGTTGTTGCAGTAGTGGCAGAGATGCAGAGGATTGGAGAAAACAGGGACACAGGGGTGTTGAGGAGCATTTGTGAAGGGATTAGAGATGGTGTTTGGAAGAAAGAGAGGGTGGAGGTTGGGTGGGTGGTTTTGGTTAAGAGTGAATGCGTTCCCAAAACCACTTCTGGGAAACTGCAAAGACTGGAAGCTAAGGAGAAGCTTCTTGCAGGGAAAATGATTGTTCTGATGGAGATGCGATTTGGAAAAGATGTCATGAGGAGGACACAAGATGCGAGAGAAGTGGCTGCTGAAGAGAATGATTCATTTCTAAGTGCAGAAACTCGCACCTTGCTGATCTCACATCTATGAGAATCCACGAGTGAAAACCTGGAAAACTGTTGATTCCTCTATCAGCAGATTTTCACTGTTGTATCATATATTATTATAATAAAGAGCTTTTTTTTGTGTGTTTTTAAAACACTCATACTCTGTAACAAAAAAAACACTCATACTCTACACTATCTTATAATTTATTTCCACTCATTTTTCTTGATGTCTTTGTCTACAATTTTTATCAAATCAATATTACTCATTTCTTTATTTATGTTTCTATATCTCTCTAAATGGGTCGGCTAGATGACCCCATGATTAATTGGGGCCATTCAACCCCATGTCCACATGGACCAATAAGATTGTGTTATTTATTTTATTTATTTTCACATTATTTTTTAAATTTAATTATAGGACAATCTTATTGATCCATATGAGCAAAGGGTTAAATTGACCGCAATTAATCATGGGTTCATTTAGCCAACCCCCTCTCTAAAATGTTGAGTGTAAAGGTGTAAACATAAATTAATTCTTTTTAAAAAGGGTTATTTAACTTATTCACCCAATAATTTAACCCCATGTATTGTAACAAGGAAATTATTTATATAAACTAAGGCCCCGTTTGGGAAAACAACTTAATTAAACGCTTATGACCATAAGCACTTATGGCATAAGCGCTTATTAATAAGCTCTTTAAAGAAATTTATTATAATGAATTGAAAATAGCATAAGCTCTTTTTCATAAGCAATTCTGAATAGCTTATGAAAATAAACTCAAAACAGCTTATAGGTAAGTCATAAGCTATTTATATAAGCTCTTCCAAACGCTTGCATAATCGCTTATGCTATAATATAAGCTCAAATAAGCTCTTCCAAACGGGGCCTAAGTAAAAAGTGCCTAAAATTCTTCATTTTGTCCACCTGAAATGAGTTTAAATTAGGATAAGTAGTTGTTCACACTTGAATAATACGTCCATCAAGTTAAAAAAAAAAAAAAAAAGGAGAAATATGACATGTGATAGAGAATAAAAATACGAATTGGTAGAAAAATGAGTGAAAATGAAATTAAAGAAAATAAGTGTGTAAATGAATTATAACCCTTTAAATTACTATTTGAAGCAAGCTACACAACCTCTTTATAAAAAGAAGCTTAATCAAATACTGAAAATCTTTTGTTTGCAATATAGGAAGATACGAGAAACAAATAAAAGATATGATAGTTGATGATTTGATGTGATTAAAGAGATGAGAGACAAATAAAAGATAGGATAGCTGATGTAACTGGAAAAGAAGAAAAAAAGTGAGTAAAAATGAAATAAAATTGAAAAAGAAATGTGAATGAATCAAAATCCAAAAAATACAGAAATAGACTTTTGTTTTCAATATAGTATTTAAATAAGTTTGTTCTAAACATCCAATCATATATAATAGAATAGAATTCTTATACATAGACCTACCGATACACATTTTTCACATTGGTTTTTAACCTTGCAAAAGTTCCCGGCAAATATAAACCCCACTAATGTGTGCCACTAATGTGTGTTTGAAAAATGTTTCACCAAAGATGTATGTTCACCAATGATTTTCCTCTCTAATATTATTTCGTCTTCCAATATAAATATTCTTAAGACTTATATGGTCAAAAAAATTTGAAACAGTAAAACTTTACCTTTTACACATTCTACCCAATGCTTTTATAGGAGTTAGTTGGTTTCATTTTAAACTTCAAACTAACGTTACTTTTTATTTCGAGATAAGACGTGAACGAAACTCTTATGATAAATTGAGGTGAAAATCCGTTCATATTTACGCAAGCGATATTAATTTGTACCATTTGTATTATTACGATATGAACAGTAAAAGAGTATTAGAAAGTCATTTCAACCAAGCGGGTTGGCGTAGTGGTTCAGCACTTCGTCCCTTAAGCAAGTGGTTGGGGGTTCGAATCCCAACTCTTGTGAATGGAAAAAACTCATTGGTCAGCCCCCTACCGCTTCGTGCGCTGACTGTGGGGCGAAGGATTAGTCTCACGACAATTAGCTGTGGGGATACCTTGGTCAAACAAAAAAAAAAAACTCTTACAATGCATTATAATGCATGATGACCCACAATTGAGGTTTAGTCATTTATATTATTACCATAAGATAAGATGCACATGCTACTGACAAGTGGTATGGAATATTTAAATTGATTAATCACATTTATTAATTTTTAATCTAATTTACTATATAATATATATATATATATCACTATATTATGTTTTAATATTTTTTTCTACTATCCTTATAAGTTATAATCCCCCATTGATAAAGAATTAAAATGGTAAAAGGGTCCCACTACATTTATCATCCCCATTTGGGATGATGTGAAATGGGATGGAATATTTAAACTAATTAATTACACTAAATTATTTCAAAATTTTAATTTTATTTATTTTTATATTATTTATTAATTTAAATTACTATCACTATATTATGTTTTAACTTTATTTTCTATTTTCCTTATAAAATCGTTAATGGAATTCATTTTGCCATTAATGTTTCAATTGTGTGATAATTAAAGGTGTTCGTTGATTTGATTAGATTGGATTAAGATCGATTTTGAAGAAAAAAATATGAGACCCAATCTCATCGGCTTTGTTATCTTATCATCCAATGGACGTGTCTACTAATTCAAATCCCACCAAATCTGATCCAATTTATATCGGTTTGTGTTAGATTGGATTGGGTTTTTTTGATTTTGATTTATTTTTTTCACGGTAAGATTATAGTATATGAATGTTTAAAAAAATATAATATATAACCAATAAAATGATAAATAATTTATAACATCAATATAACATTCATAAATTATAGCATAATCAATATTTTTAAAAATTATGATTATATGTTTCACTTTGATGCATATTTATTTAAATAATTACTTGAAACTCTATTTATTGAATATCTTTTATAAATAAGCACATGTCATATAATAAATATATAAACATATAATAATGTAGGGAGCATATCAAGTGAGAGCGATAATTATTATGAGAGATAAGAGTGTTTAACCTTAGCCATTAGATCTACCATGGAGGGTCAAGATTAAAACAAAATGACATGTGACTTTTTTAAAAAGTCTTGTGACCACTAAATTACTTTTAATCTCAACCACTCATGAATGGTTGTACGGCCATGATTTAACACTCTCATCTCTCATAATAAACATTGCTCTCACTTGATACGCCCCCTAATAATGTAAATATGTAAGTATATGTAATATGATATATGAATAAACAAAATTATGTATATTTTCAAATATTCGGTTTGAATTTGATTGGTTCGATTTTGAAAATCAAATTTGAAATCCAATCCAGTCCAATAGAATTTTTTTTTTTCTCGGTCCATTCGGTTTGATTAGATTCTGGATCTTATTGGTTTGGGTTGGTGATGAAACCCTAGTGATAAAAACCATATAATTTATTGGGTCATTGATCAACATAAAAAAAAAATAGCCTTAGGAATCACTGCGGACGACGATCGTGACTAATCCACTTGAACTTCTGACCTTATGGTTAAGAGACGTTGTGAACTAACGACCACACTACACCTTGTGGTTTGATCAATATCATTTTAAATATATGATGGTTTGATCTCTATTTTTTTTGTTACATTTAGAATAGTGAACTAATAAACAGACAATTACCTCAACAAGTGTAGACACACAGTAAATAACAAAAGAAGGGGAAGAAACTTCTAAATACGCATGAGAGACTCCTCTCGTGAAGCTTATCGCGATAAAACATCACTAGTATAAAAAAAAAAATGACATTCCCTGAACATCACAATATCTTTCCTCAAACCATGATATCATTCCTCAACATATTATGGTTTAATCTCTATAAATGTATTTATTGAAAATCTATATTATCGAAAAGGGGATTATCAATAAAATGGTCCCTGTATTTTAGTTACCGTTTAAGGTAGGTCCCTCTTTAGAATTTTTTTAGGAAATGGTTCCTCTATTTGCAAACTGTCTCTTCACCGGAACCCGGAGCTCCGGCGAATACTTATGCGGCATGCTGACTACTTAAATGAAGTCTACATGAAATTAAAAAAAAAACACACACAATTACACATCTGAAAATAATAAAAGAAAAACCTAGAGGTGGCAATATGGGTTAGGCCCGCTGGGCCGGCCCGTTTGGCCCGCCATTTTTGGCGGGTTGGGTTGAGATTTTCAGCCCAAATACCCACTTTGAACCCACATTAGAAACTCATATTTTAGGCGGGCTGCCCCGGCGGGCCAGCACTTTTTTTTTTATTAGCTTACCAAAAAGAAAAGTAAAGAAAACAAAAATTTATGTACTGTGTTGATGTCCAGCAGCAGTGTTACGTGTAGTTAGAGGTGAGCAGAAAAAACCCACCGACCCGAAACCACCTTAACCGCCTGAAAATACAAGACCTCGGTCGGGTCGGGTCAACGGTGAGGTCGGAGTGAACAGGCGGCTGTAGGCGGTTGAACACGGTCGGAATCGGTGGTGGTTGTGTTCCGACGAGACCCGAAGCGAACCATGGTTCCTTGCTTACTTCCACGCTGTTTCTCTCATCTGATTTTCTGTGGTTCCTTTTCCTTACTTCTTATCCAGAATCTTATCTAGAATCTGAATTGTAGCCAATAAAACAAGGCTTGGGATTATCTGAAATCTGTTTTAATAATAAAATATTATGCTGGCGGACCCCACATCCCAAGATATTGTAAAATAATCATATTTTTACATTTTAATTTTAAAATTTAATCTTTTTACTTTAACCTAATCACTCATTCACCATTTCATTTCAATTTTCACCTCATCTCTCCAATCTCCATCGCGCCGTCACCGACTCACCGTGCCTCCGTCTCCACTCTCCACTCTCCAGCACCATGTCCTTCGTCTAACTTCTTCACCTTGCCCTTCGTCTTCACCATGCCCTTCGTCTTCACTCTTCACCATGCCCTGGTTCTTGAGATTTTGAGAAGCACGAAACCCTAGCCGCCACGGCGGAGCACGGCGGCGACAGGAAACGGCCACAGGTTCCTCTTCTTCTCGTGGCGAGGATCGACGTGGCGGTGGCGGTTTTTCCAAAAACCAAAGGGTTTGGCCGGAAAACGGCCTCCAAGGCGGCGGCGACGGCAGCCAATAGCGGCGGTTCGACGATCGGGACCAAGGGTTTTGTTGCAGACTACGAGGGGAGTCCAACGGTGGTGGTGGCTCCTCCACTGACGTCGCGGTTCAGCCGGAACAAGGGAGAGAAGGCGCGACGGTGGCTGTTCTAGAACGGCAAAGAGGACGACGGCGGTCGTCCAGCCTTGGCCATGGTCGACGATGATGGAGCTTGAGATGGTGGTGGCCAGCCGGTTCTGTCATAGTGAGGAAGGAAGATGGAGAAGAAAGAAAAAAACGAGAGGGAAGAAAGAAGAAACAGACGCAGAGAAACGAGAGAGAAGAAGTGAGGAGAACGAGAGGCCCAACCCGCCCCAACCGAACCGGTTTAACCGGATAGCCGTATGAAACCGACCCTACCAACCCGAGTTGGTTCATGGTCGAAATCGGTCCAGATTTTGAGCAAATCGGTTAGGTGTGGTTGGGCTTAATTTGGCCCGAACCCGACCCGTGCTCAGCCCTAGATTGTGATATAGGTGCCAGCTTTTCCCTTGTCATTGTCAATTATATCTTTTACATATATGAATGCTTTGTTTACTATCTGCAGATATTTTGTTGCATTCAACATTTCTCTTTCCTTGTCACTTAATTTTACATCAATTGTATAATTCAATAAATTTCTATTTTTTAAAATCCGTTTTCAATTTATTGGCATGGCTCAAATTTTACCTTCTATTTTCATCCCGGGGAGTAGGGCTGAGCAAAAAGCCCATTTCGACCCGAACCCAACAAAGTTGAAGCAAAAAAATGTTGTTGGGTCGAGTCGAGTTGGGTCGGTTTAGCGGGTTGGAAGAAATGTGCAAATGGGTCTAAATGGGTGTACACGGTCGGGCTCGGGTAGGATCTTTAATTCCATCGGAACCCGACCCAACCCGAACTATTTTTTTGGTTTATTTTTTCTTTGGTAGCAGCCCAATTACTGTGAGGCTCATCACATGAGAGACTGAAGCCTCATCAACCTTCTCACTTTAGATATGAAAAAAAACACTAGATGTGTTGTGTTGCGCTGTTTCTCTCCCATCTTCTCTTTCTCTCCAAACCTGGCATGCGGCTGAAGCCTGAAGGTTATGTTCATTGCTCGATTTGCTCCGATTTTCTTCGTCGTCGCTTCAATCGTCTTCGCCCTCGCTCCAAACTAACGGAGCATATCTATTTCGTTTGCTCTGATGTTGTTTTCCTTGGATCTTTTCAAATCTACGATCTATTTTTGTATTTAATTTTGGTTGATGTTCTTCTCTTCTGTGTATTTTGCTTGATTTTATTTTGGTTGATGATCCTTATATCTGTTCATGTATTCTTCCTCATTTCTTGTTGATATTTGTTTCTGTTCCATTATTCTTCACCTCTGTTTTTTTTTTTTTCTGGATGATTTTCTCCTTGTTCAAAACCTGCCTCAACCCACTCGAGCCACCCGCTAACCCGAAATGCCAGAACCTGATATACCCGAAAGCAACCATGGTCAGAATCGGCCTTCAATATGTGTAATTTAAAGCCGTCCAAATCCGACATATGTCACCCGAATCGCCCGCTGCTCCGCCCTACCGGGGAGGAAATTAGGAGTGGGGCACTAAGGATGCAAGGATTTAACTTTACTCTATCTGCTTTATGTCCCAGAATTCTCCCATTGGATCCATCAAGGAACAATTTTTTTATTTCAAACTAGGGGTGTTCACATATTGCCATATTGGATTATACTGGATCAATTTTGAATAGAAATGTGACTCAGTTAAGCCATATACTTTTTAATATTGTATTATAAGATCTAATACATATTAAATCTATTCCATTCCAATACAATCTAAAAGATTGGCGGAAAGAAAAAAGAATTAGATTGATATTTCAATTTTAACATTTTTTAGGTATTCAATGAATATGACTTTATTTTGTATACAATCTTACATATGCTATGAAGGTAAGGAAAAATTGTTCAAAAACGCCCTCATCAAACCAACCCAACGTGATATCCACACTGTATCAACTAAAGTTGAGTCATCAATCTCAAACCTCAGACTCTCTCATATGTTGACATGTGTCACTTTGTCAAATTAAAATCTCTTCCCTTAATTGCCAAAATCGCTATTAATCTACAATTCAAAATCCCTTCCCTTGATTGTTGTAATTTGAAAGACAATTCCACATCAAGTACCAAAGTTATCGCTCCCAGCCTCTTGCTAAAATCACTCTTATCCCGCAATTCAAAATCTCTTCCCTTAATAGCCAAAATCACAATTAAACTTACAATTCAAACCTCTGCCCTTAATTGTTGCAATTTGAAAGACAATTCAAAATTTCATCCCTAAATTGTTGCGATTTGATAGAGTTAAAATGTGTCAAGATATAAAAGTAAAATAATATCTTCATTGTGTTGAGACTATTGCTTCATAAGTATTTTATTGATGTTTTTCTATTTCTGTTATCAAAACTTAATTACATTGTTTGGTTTTGGTATGACATAAACTTTACATGAACAATTGTAATATTAGTCATTGCGTCTACTTTGATTTTATCAATTGAGGGATTTATTTACTTCGATATATCATGTGATCTTACGAATATTTAAAAATGTTGACATATGTTATATATTTATTAGCTTTATACCATCAACTAAAAAAAATGTTGCAAATTAAATATTAAAAATACATGTGCATTACACGGACTACTTACTAGTGATTTACAAACCACTAAATAGTTCATACACCTCGGGACATCTTTTTACTTATAAATAGAAATTCAAAATATTTTTATACACTTCTATATTATTCTATAGAGTCTAATTTTTTATATTCAACAAGCATATAATGCATGCTTACATAACAAACATATAATGCATGTCTATAAAATAAGCCAATAATACATGTTTACTATATATATATATATTTGCACATTTTTAGTTTGTTTGCAGGGTCTTCTACTGTTTTGGTTTTTTTTTTTTTTTTTTGATGGTTTGTTTCTCTCTTCTTGAGGCTTTTGGTCTCAAGTTGTTCTTTAATAATATTTTTGCTTACCCAAAAAAAATATTTTTATCTACATAAAAATATAAAATTTACTTAACATTTAATTAAATGCATATTTTTTTTCATATATTTCTTTAAAAATTAATAATACAATAGTTAAATTAAATTTCTCATTTCTGAAAATTAATATTAATAAATTAATTTTTTTTACCATAATTGATATTTATTTAGTATAAGTAGTTAAGCTAATTTTATGATTTATTATTAGTTATTTTTATTTAATCTTTTAATTATTATCAAATACTATTAATTTAAAAAAATTAAAACATTAACCTTTCAAATTGCTATTTTATTTCTTTGGTTAAAAAATATCACAAGAGTTAAAACTTCAACCTCTTAAGTTATTCTTTTATTTAATTGCATTTAATATTTTAAAATAAATATCATTTATTAAAAAAGTTGTTATATTAGTTACTTTAAAATTTAAGCATTCGTAAATCTTGAATTTCATTGGAATTCCATTGGGTGGATATGAAAGCACATTCACCATTGAAATCATAATTCCGATACCAAATGTTGTTTTGAATTTAAAATCAAAATGCGATTAACCTTGCATTATAATAATTTTGGACATTTGGTCGGTCGTTATGAAATCTCAAATACTCACGTAGAAAATAGAGTGTACCTTTCTGTCCTCTCTCTGTTTCCATTAAAAATTACTAGAGTGATAGGTTGAATAAAAGATGGGAAGGGACAATGATCATCGGTACCAATCATTTTGGCATTCCAACTTCATCAGTGTATACATCAAACAACACTCGATGATAATTTCCTGGATGAACACAGGTAAATTTGAATCCACATGAAGATATATAAGCACTATATTTTACCATTCTTTTACAACTAGAATACATGATAGTCAACTGCATCCTTCGAAATATTGCACGCCAGCATGTAAAATCACATTCCATGCAAGGAGGCATGCTATTATTGCTATCAGTGTATCATTCATATCCACCTCTGAAAAGGCAAGAAAGCTAGATTCTACAAGAAAAAAAGTAGAGAACAATTTTATCAGAAATAACTGGGATTTTTTTTTTGGGGGGCTTCTTACAAATTGTAAACCGCGGATTAAGATTAACAATACAACTTACACGCGTTATTATGGTGGGTAACAGAGTTATAAGCAAAGATGATGGAAAACAAGATGACCAGTATGAGAATCTGCAGGATACATTAAATCAGTGTATATTCTAGAAAAGTGAGATGGGGTTAAAAAAATGAAAAGGCAAAAACATACCATTGTTGAGCCATATCCGTTCTCTTTCCTCACAATGTAAGATTTCCTGCTTAAATCAAAACGATTTGTTAGACCTCAATGATCCCAAAAAAAAACTTAAGGTACTCAGATAAGTTTATGCCTTGTATTTAAGAGACCAGATTCTCTGCAAGTTTTCTGTATAGCTTCCAGCCTGCTCAAGGTTTTTGTTGCATTGGGGTCATTTATGTCAACCTAAAAGAGAAAATACTGAATCATTTTAGTTGCAGAGGCCAGCTTTAGAAAGATATCCTTGAAACTGAAAAACAGCTTTAGTTCCATAGTGGAATGTGCTACAGCTACATGGAAAAATGGACAGCAACAATATCTGCATTATACTAAAAAATCATCCTTTGTTGTAAGGCTGTGGAATGAAATATGATAATTAAGGCAAGTCATTGATGGACAAAAGGTTAAAAGACTGACCAAGGTATTATTTTCATAATTGCAACTTCCAAGGCTTTAAAAAATGTGATCCTTTAACAAGTTGTTCAGGGCAGAATAACTTAGGCATGCAAAGAAATCAGGAGACTTTGCAAAATGCAAACCAACCAAGATATAAAATAAACAACTGGAATGCAACTGGCTTAACTGTTTAGTCAACAACTTAGCACACATCAAATGCAGCATTTCTGCTATAAAGTTAGAAAAATGGCTATACAGATATGAAATTTCATACATATGAAAGTCTAGGCACCAACTACTCTTCTTCCATTTACAACAAATTTTTTAAGATTAAATTTGGCAATATTAGTGATGTATTAGCTGGTAGAAAACATTAAATAAAAAACATTATCAGGTGTAAAACACAACACAACAAATCACTAGCATCTGCATTCTTGTATTGCAAATACAATCATACTTTGCTTAGGACCACAAATGCTTCTTACCTTAGAAGCCAACATAGAAGCAAAATCAAAGAAAGCACCATAGACATCAGCCATGGTCTTTGTCCGGTCAATCACTTTGGCAGATAGACCTATAAATAATAACCAAAATGAAGAGATTAACAGCTACTTAAACATTCTTACAAGAAAAAAGTAATCATAACAGTAGGCAAAAGGTTGGCCCTTTTTAATTCCTAGATAACGACAAAGGAAACAGTAAAAACACCTATACTAATGTATACACATCTAGTTTATAGCATTATTAGTTCAGTTCAAAACGAGGAATGTCCGTTAAAGAAATGCAGGTCCTGGCCTTTTGATGCTTAATCAACATCCATAGAGATAGATATGAATGTTGTACAAGATGTGCACTAATAGTTTTACTTACATTTGAATATTGGAACATTCTAGATGCAAGTCATGCGACCAGAGAATCCAACAGAATATGTTTAATGACGTTGAGCACACCCATAGTACAAAAATAATGCTAGACACAACTGCATATGTGAATACCCTAGTAAAGGGATTTCAAGATGCAGCTTTAAGAAGATTAATGCAGCAAGTAGCATGGAATGAAAATTGCCGAAATTCGCTATTGGTAGGACATGGGTGCTTTTATTTTCCTAGTCCTTTACCAATTTTAGCCACGTGTTTAGCATGCTATAAATTAAATTACAAGGAAATTAGTATCAAACAATTCGTTCTCACCTCGCCTCATTTTGACTACACCTCTGAAGACCTCAACGTTGTTGTAGCATAAGGCAAGTGTTCCAATTGCCATTACCTGTTACAGCATACAACAAATAAACATCAAGGGCTACCAGGAAAAAGTATGAAAACAGCTATTGATATATACAAAATCAATAAACAGAAAAATGCATATCCACAGGAAATAATATAGAAAAAGAAACTAATAAAAACTGAACTGCCTAAATGTATGAAGAATAGATTCACACAACATATTAAACCTAGCGATTCCTCAACAAAGAATTATAACTTGTTTTAACTTAAATGGGAGACCAACAACTAAGACCTATGCAGCTTCTGCATCTAGAAAAAGTTACTCTTATTCTGCATAATCTTATCTATATTAAATCAGTGACGTTATATAGCATTATTGCTACACATGCTAACACTCTTAATCTGAAAAACAAAGCAGCCATATGAAGAAGATTTATCAGACACATAAATTGTATATGAAATTACAATTAAGATAAAGTACACTGACTTGAAGTTGGTCACTACATATTAGTAAACCACTTAATGTCCATAAATATTTGTATGATAGTGTTGCTACTGCACATCTTTTGGATAGCATTAAACTTAAGAGAAAAAAAATAGATATAACATTGTTACTCTTTTTATTTTCATATTTTGTTTGAACTAGAGTAGGAACAGGAAGTTGCTATTGATTAAACTCTTCTGAATCATAGCATGATATGCAAGTAAATAATATGTCAAGCTTAAAACATGTTGATGAATGATGTCATATCATTACAAGACAAGAGTGAGATAAGTTACATAAAAGTCAAATCAGAAGTAAATAAGCAAAAGGACAGCACCTGGGGAATAGCACAAAAGCGAAATATAGCCTCGTCTCGTAAATCAGACATGTACTTTAAGCAATCTTCAGCATGCATCAGAGCATTAGTGACCATGTCGTTTAAACATTGCACTGCCTTAACGGAGTTCTCCTCATATTGCAAGACCTGGATTATGAAATTTTAATTGGAGTACAAAAAGAAGAAAGTCATAGCACACTCGGACATAGAAAAAAAATTGAAAAGGTTTGTGTATAAAACATAATCGTATGACAGGAGGAAAGCTATTTTCACCACCACACCGAGTGATATGAAATTCATTCGAAAATCATGAATGGGGGAGAAAAAGGTGAAAGAATGATGAAGATTCGAAACAGATATAGATTTTTATAGAGCCGAACCATAAGATCGTCAACATATTTACTCCAGATCTGCCGTGGCCAAAACACGCATGATTTAGGCATCTTGTTGATGTCCTCCAGATAATCTCGAATAATGTTTGTTTTCTGCAATCTCAAAAGGTTAACTAATGCAAGTAAATTATCGTATGTATATTGTTTTAGAATATCCAACTATCATGATACCTGAAGAAAGAGACCCATTGAATTGGAAAGGTAATCTGGAGCCAGATCTTCTTTCCCAGAGGCATGGAAAAGCTTTGATAAACCCAGCCAAACAAGTCCTGCCACGTAGTGACAATATTCATCGTAGTCATCAACTGTTTCTACCTGCAAATTAGAGAAAAGTCTCTTTGCATAAATCAAGATGATATTTCTATGTTGAAAACATGGCAGACACCTTCATACAGCATAGTGCTCTACAAATAACAATTTCAAATACATGAAATAACATCAAATTATAAGAAATGTTGCATTTTCAGTAACACTACTTCACTATTTGTTCTCTAGACCTTCATTATATTACCCCCTCTCCCTAAATCATTAAAGTTCAGCAGTAAAAACCAGAAACGAGCAGATAGCGACATCCTTCAAAGGAATCACAAGCTTTATATGAAATGCCCCACCAATCACAGAGGTTGACCATATTAACTGTAACTAAGCTAGCACAAATACGAAAAGAACAAGTGCAGAACAGAATCCATGCATGACAGACCTCCTTGCAAATAAATTTGGCCATTCCAGCACCCATTCTTTTAGTAATGTCTACAATTGCTTCCTGATAGCTGCAAAAATAATTAACCAACATTTAATTTCTCATCCTAGAATGCAAAGCCATAACTTTAATCATATATACTACACCTAAAAGAAGCTAATAAAGACAGTAAATCTATAGTCCGTATAGCACATCTAACAGACCCAGTTCA